>JAUMGZ010003764.1:0-10435 GCA_032359645.1 Pododesmus macrochisma | reverse complement strand
ACCAGTAGGTCTGCAACATCTATGCAGTTTACTACTTATATTTTCGTTTGTCTTTAAATTAGAAACATTAACAATAATTAATAGTGATTAAGGTGTATAAAACGTTTAAAATCAATGTTTCCTGCGGGACTATTTTATGCACATTCACATGTCTCGAGCGAGATCGCATTGCTTTGGCAAATGCTGCAGTTATGCTCTCATAACTGAAGTTGCTCATCTGAAGGGATATTGAACGTGATTGCCACACCAAATGAAAATATATATGTGTATCAACATAATATGACAAGCCTAAAGTGGAGCTATTTATAAGCATGATATAGTATTGCACTTTTATATGACATTGCTCATAATGAACCCATATATTTGGAATATTTTGCCTTAAACTATTGGAAAATAACAATAGGAAAACACAATAAAAAGAATGGAAAAAAAAAGGAAAAAACAATGGAAAAAAGAAAAGAAAAAATTGAAATAAAACATTGGAAAAAATTGATGCAATATATTGCAAAAGAATTTTTGAATCATATGGTAATAAATATTGTAAATTGTTTTTAGTCCATCTGGACCAAAGGTCCAAGGTGGACTTTTCCCATACAAATCCCATCCGTCGTCTGTCCGTTCGCCCGTCCGTTGTCTGTCCTAAACTTTTCACATTTCGACTTCTTCTCCTAAACCACTGGACCCATTTCATTCAAACTTGGTAGGAAGTATCCCTAGGAGAAGGGTATTCAGATGATTTGTTCAAATGAAGGGGGCACCACTAGGGGGCCAAATGGGTGAATATTTGTCAAAAATTCTCCTTATAAACTAGAAGGCCCAGAGCTTAATGTTTTGGTATGTAGTAACTTTAGCGCATGGAGAACCAAGTTTGTTCAAGGGGTGTCTCTTGGGTCAAAAATAGGTAATGTGTTTTGGGGTCAAAGTTCAACACTATAGCAAATAGTGAACTATTCACATTTTGACTTCTCGTCCAAAAATACTGGACTTATTTCGTCCAAACTTGGTAGAAGTTGTTCCTGGAGGAAGGGAGTTAAGATGTGTTCAAATGAAGTGGCTCAGCACCCAGGGGCGCCACTTTAGTGGGCCAAAAGGGGGACAAAATTTCAAAAATCTTCTTTAATAAACTAGAAGGCCTAGTGCTTAATGGTTTGGTAAATATTTAATTTTAGAGCTTGAAGAAATAATATTGTTCAAGGCGTTACCCTGTGGTCAAAAGTATTCAAATGCCAAATATTTACTTTAATAGGCCTATTTCAACCAGATGGAAGTTAAGGCCCTATGGGCCTCTTGTTTGTTTTCCGTTCAAAAATTTCTTTGAAGCAGCTAGAATAAAATGTTGAATATGAAATGAAAAGGGTAACAAATATTGCAGCATTTTAAAGGAATGGATTGAAACTTTTATCAAAAGGAAGAATAAAAAAGCAACAAATAAGGTTTTTCTGATAAACTGAGAGCAAATCCAAGTGCTATGGAAGAATAAAATTTCTGTCACATGTCCAAACCTTGTGTTATATTGATATACTTTGAGTTTATTTAGAGTACATGTCATATGTTAATCCAGTAACCTTGATCACAGTCAGCTGAATTACTTTAACCGATATTTACAAACTGCTGTTTTCAAGTTTCTTGTTATCTTTTTCATTAATTATCATATCTTCCATTATCAGGTCTGTTTGACGCTATGCTTGCTAATGAAGTTATTTTTACTGAAATGAGTTTTTATTATTCCTAGGTCAAGGTGCAAAAGAAAAGCCATTTAAATTGGACCTGAACATTCTGCATAAACCAAATGTTGTTGAAATGTGGGAAGGCAGTGCTGTTTACAAGCTCACTAACAAGTAATTAAGTCAACATCAACTAATCCCACTGAATCATTTCACTTGACCTAGGGTTCAATTAAAGAGATAGACTTAATTCAAATCCTAAGATTTCAGATTGTATTTATGTATCATTTCTTATCTAGATCAAAGTAAAGTTGGCCAGAAAGACTCATTTTTAAGTAACAATGAAATAAGGTGCCCTAGTTATTTGCAACCTTCATATAGCCAAAGATGAATGATCTTTATATGTCTGTCTTATATTTTGTTGCTTGCTTTCTGGGGAAAGTTAAATGAACATTTTATATTTTGTAACTGAAGATAAATGATCTTACCAGAATGCTCAGGTATTTGTTTTTCACTGTCTCTAGTGTGTAAAAGTTAAACATTTTAAATTGGTAAAAGATTTAAACATTTTGGTTCAGTGCTTTGCTACAGTTTTGTATACTTGGCTTTACGAATTGCAATGTGTGATATTAAGGTTGTACTTATTGTTGTTCAAAGGTAAATAATCGTATTGGAGGTTTGGCGTACACATATCTTTAAAGAATATCTCAGAGGCAATGAAAACCAACTCTGAGATAGCATGCATCCCAGCCTTATTATTCTTTCATTTAATGAACTTGATATTGATAATGCAATTTGCAAAACAATTTTTGTGAAAATCAGATAAGTTTGTATATAATGCCGTCATTCATTTAAATATTGAATCATTCTAAAGATTTCTTACCAGACTGTTGGACAGATTTACATTGTATCTAACACACACAGGTGGTTTAATTTGGACAATTCATGTATAATGTGTCTCACATACTGGTGTCTTATCTCAACAGATATGTAATGTTCAGCTTTTAATGTTTCAGTTATTATTCAAGAGATCCCCATAATAAAGCAAAGGAATATTATAATGCGTATGTTGTACATCTTAACTTCTCATTGTTGTTTCTTCCTTTTGATTTTTTGTGAATTTCATTGCCTGAATTTTCTTTTGCTATTTTGTTAAAGGGCTGACTGAAAATCATTCACTTTGCAACTTAGAATTACATTTTTAAGAAATTGTTTGTGTATATCATAAATCTTTCGTTTTACCTCCAAGTATCGCACATAGACATCTTAATCTTACTAATACGCACCTGCTATTTGTTTTGTTTTACACTTGTTTACATACATTATATAAGAAATTGAAAGTATACTAAGTATATAGAGTTAAGTAGAGCATGATGTATCCATGCTGTAGTCACCGCTTGTGATCAATGTAGAATGCTATTGGTTTAAAATAATCAAAGCATGGTCACTGATTGGTTTAGAGTAATCACAGCAGTGTAATTTAGCTTGAATGTTTAAAAAATTTACAATGCTGTCATTGGCTGATTTAAATTATCACTAAATAATTTCATTAGCTGGTTTGTTATAATCAAAACAATATCATTGGCTGGTTTGAAATAAAAGTGCTGCTTTCACTACTAATTGAATTATTACTCAGATACTATTAGTGTTATCTGCTGTGACTATTGACCATTTATCCCTTCGCGATAGGAAGGTAATTTAAGAATGACCTTTACTGCAAAATTAAAGTGACTGATTGAAAGTCATTCCATAGACTATTGGTGTTACCTCCTTCTTTCTTTTAGCAAGCTCTTTTAAATAGACAGCTATTTAAGAGCCACCTAACTGACCACTAGTTGACCTTGAAAGCTATCTCGGAGACTACAAGTATTATCTAGGTACTAAGATTTTTAACCAATATCTCTTTACATTACAAAAGCAGTTTATAAATAACCTTATTTGTGACATCTAGGTTATCTCAGGGATTATTATTGTTATTTACTTAGATTGTTTTTGATGAGTCCTTTGATGATAGGAAAAAGTTTAAGAATGACCTTGACCATAACCTCTAGTTGACCTTGAAGGCTACCTAGGAGACTTTGAAGGCTAACTACTTTTAAATATATTGGTTCTTTGTCAAATCCCTTCAAAATATGAAGACAATTAAGATAGATATTGGCTGTGACCTCTAGGTAACTTTGAGGATATTAATTTACTTGTATTATGTTATGAACTCAGTTCTTTTACAAATCCTTTGGGGAAGACATTTAAGAATAACCTTGACCATGATTTCTATATGACCATAAAGGCTATCTCAGAGACTATAATTGCTACCTATTTGATTATCAGGTGAGTGCATCTAGGCCCATTGGACCTCTTACTACAGCTGTTCAAGGCACACATTGCTTTTCTGCATAATAACTTTTGAAGAATATGATTGGCACAGTCAAACTACATTTACATTTTGCACATCAAGTGTATTTTTATAATAGAAACTATCAAGTTCTACCTGAGTTATTGTTGTCTCTCTTTCAGATTTTTCATTTCTGGACAATAACATAATAATGAAAGCACTGAAATATTTAAATATGATCAGTGGAAGCATTTCTACATAAATTTATTAGTCTGTCTGTCAGGTGTCACTATCACAGTTTGTTTCCATGTTAATCTTCATTTAGATTGCTTGTTCAGTCTAACCAGATCTTTGAATTGTCTCCCTTTTATTACTTCTGGATTCACTTTTAACCACATGCACATAGAAAATTATGAGTTATTTCTAGAAAAAAATATATTTACAAAAGAAATATAAACTTAGCCAATTATTGAATTAAAGGTTGTTTTTTTACATTTTATATATTTATCTAAAGAGTTTGATAATTTTCAATAAAGATTACAGTACTTAATGGTAGCTACTTGTTCACTTAGATATGCTTATAAGATATAAAAATGTATTGAAATAAATGCAGAATTGAATAAAGATAATTTTTTTGAAAACAACTATTGGAAAATAATAACATACTAATATTGGATCATTCGCTGTAGTATCAGTCTTGTGGTAGTCTGTATAATATTAGATCAAGTATTTTTGTATTGGTTAATGATGGTCAACTGTCATATTTTACAGCAATGGTATAGAACTGGTGTTTGTGGCCACTCGTAGCGGAGTCACAAGGTTTATTAAAACAGGAAACCTCACTGAAAAGTAAATATGAATTAGTTAGCAAATTGTTAAGAAAAATATCTTCATACAAAATATTTTGAAAACTTGCTGATTTTATGTGAAATTTTATTTTTAGATATTGATTAATTGTTTAATAATTGTTCATGTTTCGGTTAAAGCTTAATTTTTCTCTGTAGATGAAACTCTGTGTATGAATTAAATTATGAAAAAAAAATCATGCCTTATTTATCGAGGTTTCTTTATACTTTGTGACAGATTTTACTTAGCTAATTACCTTTATTAATGGGAAATGCCAATGTTTTTTAGGGCTTTCTTTGAGAAGAATGAGAAGACAATAGATAGCATATTTTATAAGAAAACATTTGAAGGCCTTGTGACTGGGAAATATAATTATACATTCACTATGCCAGTGGGTGATGGTGAGTTACTGAATATTTACCTCTCATTTCATGACATGGCATGGTACACACCATCATTATATTTAATTTCTTAATATCTTAATAACTAAGGAATCTTAACGTCGTCCTTTAATTTTATGACAAAATGTAGTAAATACACACTTCATCTCATATGAATCTTATTTTAAAAAAAATATTGCTTAACTCTGTCACAGAATTATTGATCATTTTAACCTTTTGCTTCATTTATTTCCTACATATCTGAGGTTGAGACAGAGAGTGCTTGAATTTTACTTGATAAGTACCTGTAAACTGCTTAAATATTTTCCTTGTTTTAAAACATGCCTAGACCATGATGAGTTCTAGGCTACTATAAATAGAAATTTGGTTTCAAGGCACTTCCTGACGAACTGTTTATGTTATTGATCACAAACTTGTTCATTTGGTCAATGGTCAAGGTACTATTACTACAAATAGAAAACTATTTTCCAGACATAAGGACAAACCCTTCATCGTTGTAATCTTGAACTTGGTTCACTGACGTGATTGCTTCCTTGTGACATTACCTCCCTTGTTTCATTTTGTAGCATATAAAGATAAAGAAAGTACAGTTTTGACAATCACAACACCTATATCGCCAAAAAACCTTGCCATGCCAGCAGTCCTTGGATTAAAGATGAAGTATTCACAGATGGAAATGAAATTGGGTCCTATGTTAATGATATGTGGACCCGCAATTAAACACTGTACAATGTCATTAGTAAATAAGGTAAGTATTGATTATTAGAGCCCCACATGGAAAGATGCAGGTGCCTTATAGTAATCACTTTAATTTTGTCCGAAGTACTACAGCACCAATTCTTAACTAATTTTTATGAAACTTGGCACACATGATCTGTACCTCATTTAGTTGTGTGCTTGGAATTAGTTATTTCCCTTTTACAATTACAGTTTATGAACTTTATCAGTAGTACTGCTGCTAGCATTCTCAACTGATATTTATGAAACTTTGTACACATGACCAGTACCTTTTGTAGTTGGAAACTTGTGTTTTATTTTAAGTCCATCTGGACCAAAGGTCTATACTTATAATCCTGTATGTCGTCCGTCGTAAACTTTTCACATTATCATATTCTTCTCCTAAACCACTGGACCAATTTCATCCAAACTTTGTAGGAAGTATCCTTATGGGGAAGGTTTGTTTAATTAGGGTTTAATGTCACGTCCAGAATAATTCACCGATATTGCGACAAAAGACCAAAGGAGAAAAACCAAAATTAGGACAGGAAGAGAAGTGTTGACAAGAACGGGAAATGAAAGTAATAGTGATAGATCAGAAAGAAGGATGAGTCCATGCAACGGCGTTTCCGCCTACTCTTATCGAGCTTTGCATGGGGATCTTTATCATGCCAGGGGGTTAACAATCCCTGAACACAGGACTGCCAGCTTAGCGTCCTCTCCAAAGGACGTGCTAATCTTTGTCTGGTCTCTACCCTTCAACCTTTCTGACTTGGGTAACCCTAACAGGAACACAAGTTCCCGCCAGCATAGCTCTCCAGGTCATTGAGACGTGAAAACCTCCCTACCGCGATAAGGTGTTGAGCACAGGGAGGTTATTGGGAAGGGATTCAGATTAGTTCAATTTTGATAAAACTTCAAAAATCTTCTTCTCATAAACTAGAAGGCCTAGAGCTTAATGTTTTAATATTTAGCAACTCTAGGGCATGGGGAACCAACTTTGTTCAAGGCGTGACCCTGGTGTCAAAAACGAGTTACATGTTTTGGGGTCAAAGTTCAACACTATATATAGCAAACATGTTAACTTTTCACATTTTCGACTTCATGTCCAAAATAACTGGACCAATTTCATCCAAACTTGGACGAAGTCATCCCTAGGGGAAAGGAGTTCAGATTTGTTCAAATAACAGGGCTTATTACCCAGGGAGGGTCACTTTAAGGCCCAAATGGGGAAAATTTGATGACATTTTAAAAATCTTCTTTTAAACTAGAAGGCCTAGGGCTTAATGCTTTGGTTTAAAGTAACTTTAGGGCATGGAGAACCAACTTTGTTCAAGGCATAACCCTAGGGTCAAAAAATTTCAAATGCCAACAATTTACATATCGGCCCATTTAAACCAGATGGACATTAAGGCCCAATGGGCCTCTTGTTTATTTCAACAATGTTTGTGGGAGTTATTCCCCTTTTCAATTTTTCTGATAAATGAGAATAAATGTAAAGTGCATACAATATCACAAAGCAAGTTATCTCTTTTGTGTAACTGCAGATGACCAGTAAAAGTTTTGCTAACTTCACATTATATTATTATGTCTTTAAAATGGACCATCATTAAAATTTGTTTGTAAGAATTTCAGAAGAATGCCATTTTTTTTCTTTATAAGCTTATTTCTTTTTAATTTAACCAGTCTTTGAATTTCCACCTGATAGACAACAATGGGTATGTGATAATGACCAAGAATGATTCAGAAGTAAGTATATTATGTGGTTGTTGGCTAACATTAAATTAAAGTATGCTTAAACAAAGCATATTAATAAGTCACTTCATTTTTAAAAGGTCAAGTTATTTCTGATGTTTTACATATTACAGGAACTGTTATCAAAAGTCTTTCATAACAACAGAAGCTGAGTCAACACTTTATTCAAACTAAAATCTAACATATAAGATTGGGTTATTGTTATCTTATTTTAAAGAATTTTGGTAAGATCTATAGTTTTGTGCCTGAACAATCCAATTTTGAATGAATGGACTGAACATAGAGCAAAGTAAGACTAAGCATGACATATATAAACAACTATAATATATACACCACAATGTAGTTGTCATGATGAAAATCATTTTAGGGAGTTTATTTCTTTTTGTTCATCTGGACGTTTTCAAGGTGGACTTTTCTCCATAGTAATTCAATCCTTTATTGACCCTAGTCTGATTTTGTTAACTTTTCATATGTTTCATTCTCCAAAACTACTGGACCTATTTTATCCAAACTTATTTTAGTGGATTTATTTAAGTTACATGCTTTAAACAGTTTATTTCTTTCTTTCACAGGTGGGCCATTTTTATGGAAGCACACAGGATGGAGGTGTTGTAATGCGAGAATTAGTTAAAAAGGGCATTTTTCAAGCGTAAGAAACTTATTTATATTAACTGTAAATGTGTTTAAATTACTGTTCTTGTTAGTCCATTTGAACACACACACAAGGTCTATGGTGGACTTTTTCTACAGAAATGTCATCCGTCTAGTGCTAATTTTTCACATTTTTGACTTTTTTCTCCAACACCATTGCACCAATTTTAACCAAACTGGGTAGGAAGTATACCTAGTGCCAGAATATTCAGAAAAATGTCAAACAATCTTCTTGTAATAAACTAGAAGATCTATAGAGCTTAGAGCTTTTATGTACTGATGAATATGGATTCAGTTTATCAATAAATAAAAAAGGTCAAGGAAAATTTGATTGGTAAGTACATCAACACGGATGTGTGAATCGAAACATTAAGTACTACTAGTTTCAACATGTAGTAGAGATAGACATTCAACTTTAATAAAATATAAAAAAAAAAACAATGTATGTCCATGATATGTTAGAGGCAGTTTAAAAGCAAAATGATACATTTTTATATACGATTACTCAATGAGCTAATTCACATATTAAACGCTATTTATGTTCACACATTGTGAGTGCCCCTGTTGTATGAAATGTTTCATTCAGTTATATATACTGTCTGTTGAAGCTGTTATACTTATTGGTTGTTTGTTATACAGGGTGTCATTCCTAGATACACAAGCAATGTGTAAATCATCAGGCATGGCAACAGAGGAGAGTTCTGCTCACCAACTACTTAATGTAAGTACAAAATCTACAGCAATTATTTTCTGTTTTAAGGGTCTTATTTGTTGATTTGTTCAAACAAGTTGTAAAATATCACTGAATATTGAAAATCATCAAAAATATTGTATACTTATAAAGTTCAATAGGACGTTTATTTCAGGTAATTTTCAAATGAATTACCCCAAGATAGAACAACAATTGTATAGTCAGAGGTATGAATCAATGGGGAAAAATATGAATGTATTGAATTAGACAGATGTTTCTATGATAACCATATTAAATTTATATAAGTCCAGGTGATTACTGGACAAAATAAACTTTTACATGTAAACATATGCATGTAACTTGATTCCTAAACATAGCTATTACAAGAATTGCATGACATATGAGACTTTAATGCATTTATTTAGTTAATCTAGAAACAGTCTTATAAAGCTTTATGAATATGCATGTATACTGGATAGATTTGCATTAATAAAAGAATACCAACATGAAATCTTAATATTCTAAATGTTAGAAACTCCAAAGTTTTAAAAAAGTGAACTTGAATGTTCTTCTTTTTATAAACTAGGATTAAATATATGAAAGTGCCTTTACTGTACAGAGTTGATTAAAATTGGACGACTTAATTAGAATGTAGAGACAAATAGTTTTAAAATTGTTTTATGTTGTATAATTTATATTTTTTCAGCCATTTAGAAAACTTTTACAGCTGTTTGTCTGGACAGCAACAAAGACTGTTTTGTAAGTACATGTATAGTACCAAGTTTGTATTACTATTGTGTAGATACAGATTCGAATCAAAATCATTTATGAAGAAAATAAGGAGTAAATACACCTTGCTGAAGAAATAAAGACATTATTGAAGAAATAAAAAAAGAATAGATAACTGAAGAAAAACAGGGGTAAAATTGATAATCTCTATCAGACAAATGGTATAAATAGTATTTTAATTGAGCGAGTATGTAAGAATGTATTTGTATGCCCCGGAACCCCAGCCCCAATACAACATTAAAGAAGACATATATTTGAGATTAGTTTTAATGGATTACACATTAAGTAAAATAAAGTGTCTGAAGTTAAATTTTAGTCTTCAGATGTTTCCAAGATGGCCATCATGGCCATGTAATATGTGATCATTTGTACACGAGCTGTGGCTACAAAGAGTTCAAACAGATAACTTCATATGAGACTATAATTTGCATCACAGGTTCTTTGTTCATATGAGACTATAATTTGCATCACAGGTTCTTTGTTCATATGAGACTATAATTTGCATCACAGGATCTTTGTTCATATGAGACTATAATTTGCATCACAGGTTCTTTGTTCATATGAGACTATAATTTGCATCACAGGATCT
>JAUMGZ010003742.1:0-10436 GCA_032359645.1 Pododesmus macrochisma | reverse complement strand
AACAACAACAACAACAACAACAACAACAACAACAACAACAACAACAACAACAACAACAACAACAACAACAACCACCATATCAAACAAATTAAAGCATATTAGATTCCATTAAAACTAAATGTTCGATCATTTATTATGAAAATTATAAGAAGTTTTTTTGTGTTTCATTTGTGATTTTAAGGAAAACAGTTGATGTCAAAACAACCATTACAGTCACAGTTACATATTATACCACCACTCTTCAATGTGTACGATTTACAATTTAGAGACAATATGTGAACATCGTTAACAAACAACATGCAGTTTACGTTTCATGCAATTCCAATAAGGACATATAGTTTCTCCTTTGCGAAGGCTTAACTTGGATTATTTTGGATTTTGGATAAATACAGAGTGTAAAAGCAAATGCTTGTGTGAATGTTTAAAACAATAAACCAAAACATTGGCGAATTACTTAATATATAGATTGCAGTAATGCAAAAATACAAACATTGGCATTACTCTTCAACAAGCTAATGTGTCCTTTATTACCATGGAATGTTTATAAACCAGCTTTATAGCTTTGATTTTTATCGAGATTTTGTATATACAAAATTCATAATTTCACTTTCTATTGAGTGTTTTTCGATGACGGTTGATTCGTGGCCAGGCCTGGAATCTGGGATGGGCTTCTCTTAAATAGAGTATTGTTTTTCCTCCTGTATATATGCTATCTATTGGTAGCCCTGTTTCAACTTGCAATTTTGAGCGCTTAATTATATTTAACAATTTTGGAGAAGAATTTGATTTTTCTTGTTCGCAAAACAAATATGCAGTATAAAGTCTTTTTCCATAACAAACTAGACGGAATATGAAACTTAAATGAATGCAGAGAATGGCAGCATTGTACTAGTCACTTTCTAATACGCAAGTAAACTTATTTGCTTTCTAACTAACATTTCCTGAGTATAAACATCCTCAAACTCATGAGAATTTCAAAAATAGTTTTTATAACATATTTGATTAAGGGCTCAATTCAGAGTAGGTCTCAACAGTTTTCGGATGAAATTCTAAACATTTTTCTGATGAATATACGCATGTGGCAGTAATTATCATAACAGCCCGTCTCCTAGTGGCCATTATGATACGCCGAAGACGTTAAACTACACATAACGTGTAATACAAATCAAATCATACTTAGAAATCCTGAGTTTGAGTCTGAGTCTGTACTCAAAAAATGTTTATAACTCCCAGGGCAGGCCCCGTGACTATAATAAAAAAAACTCAAAGCTATGCTCAGACTCAGACTCAAACTCAAGAGAATATGCCCAGGCCCCGTGACTATAAACAAAATCAAATCCTATGCTCAAACTCATTTTCAAACTCAAGATTGCATACTCAGGTGAGCACGACAAATAAATCCGAGACTATAAAACTGTTCTATTCTGTGTTTGGTTTGTTTGGTAATTGGGTAAGAGAAAACCTATATATGCCAGTTTCCTGTTTTTTGTTTTGTTCTTGTTCTTGTTTTAACTGTTTATCTTGATGTTATATTTTTACACTCAATGTTTTATTGATGACTTTGTATAAGTGGGAAGAGTTCATGAACTGCTATAACATTGTATTGTTTTTACCATTTCGTGAGCAAGAGTGTGTATACATACGTATACACTATATATATTTTTATGTGTAAATTTATTAGTCTAGGCTTTGCAGAGAGCCTTTGTTTCACTGTTCGCTTGTATTCAATTTTGTAATATTGTGTGCATAAAAAAGTATATATTTGTGTCTTACATTGTTTGATTATTGACCTTGAGATGATCTGTGTGTATTTTTATTAAACTAATTACTTAAATATCTTGCTAACTATGTATTATTAAATTAAACAAGACTATTATAGTACACATAAATTCCGTAGCTAGTATGCTATGGTGAAGTATATTAATAGAATAAAATTATATGGAAACTATAAAACTTCTTGTGCACGTACTCAACCGAGTACGTCTCGCCAGTTTAAACCCAAGCTGAGCTGAGTTTTTTAGGAGGCACATATTGTGCCCGTTTTAGCCATTCGTTATTAAACATGTAAGTGAACTTTCCAAACAATGTTTTTCCAAATATAAATAAAAAATGAGCTACCGCCTCGATTTGACTAACTTAAAAAGATAATACTCTTACTTCAATACTTGAACAAAAACTTAAAAGACATAGGATGTAAGGTGTCGTGTTAAAATCATCCTGTGCGGTTGTTACACAATTTATTCATTATCCGTCAATAAAACACGGAGAACAACGTTTAAATTTCCGTATCTATGTTTCTTTCGTGTTTTCTGCACTTTTTATCTGTATGTTGAATTATTGGTGTACACAAGAGAAAATCGATTCAAAGTCAACCATATTCATACAAACCCGGCTTGACCCGAAAAATGCGCAGGCCCATTGAAGACAAACGGCATATTTTACGCATCGTTTTACATTCCGAATTACCTGTAATTGATACTCAACTTCTTCGTACATAATTTCTATGAATTACTGTTTCTAAAGATCACAAGATTCATCTGTAATTCATATGATTTAGATTGTTTAATATAGTTGTTATAAAACCAATACGTGATCCAAAGTAATTCACAAAATAAATACCCTTTGGTGACCCAGCTTTGACCGTCAATATGTCCTAATGCTTTTGAAATGTCCATTTAAACTTTCTATTGAGAGGCCTAATGTAAGGTTATTTGACTGCAAAATGTGCACGTGAACGAGAAGAAAGGAGGTAATGTGAGTTAGTTCATGTGTCAAAGTTAATTCCGTCAGTCTTTTCAATAGATAATGGTAAACGCGGGATTGGTGCGTGATTCTTGGTAAAAATTTACATGTATAATTAATGAGCTAGATGTTTCGTTAATTAAGATATTTAGAGAATCGGAAACGGCACGGTAGTACATGTTAACAGCATATCTATTGAATAACAGCAAGTTTGCAGTTTTTTCAGATATCGAATTTTGACACAAAACGCTTACATCCTATGCGTTTAACTGACATTAGCCCTGTCCCTAACTGACATTAGCCCGGTCCCTAAAAGACATTTGCCTGTGGTCCCTTAACTGACATTAGCCTGGTCCCTAACTGACATTTGCCTGCGGTCCCTTAACTGACATAAGCCGGGTCCCTAACTGACATTAGCCCGGTCCCTAAAAGACATTTGCCTGTGGTCCCTTAACTGACATTAGCCCGATCCCTAACTGACATTTGCCTGCGGTCCCTTAACTGACATAAGCCGGGTCCCTAACTGACATTTGCCTGCGGTTTCTTAACTTATATCATAGGAAAATTTATATTGGTTATGTATCTCACAGGCAGATGAATGCCAAGGAGAATGCTGCATATTTGAGAGGATGTATAATTAACTTGTTACATACCTAAAATTAACAATTTTAAATCAGTTTTTAGTCCATCTGGCAGAAGGTCCAAGGTGGACTTTTCTCATACAAATCTCGTCCGTCAAAACTTCAAAAATCTTCTTCTAATAAACTAGAAGGCCTAGAGCTTAATGTTTTAGTGTGTAGTAGCTTTAAGGCACGGAGAACCAAGTTTGTTCAAGGCGTGAACCTTGGGTCAAAATTAGGTTGAACATTTTGGGGTCAAAGTTCAACACTATAGCAAATATGAAAGCTTCCCAATTTTGACTTCTTGTCCATTATTACTGGACCAATTTAATCCAAACTTGGAAGAAGTCATCCCTAGGGGAAGGGGGTTCAGTTTTTTTTTTAAAGGAAGGTGCTCAGCCTACAGGGGGGGCCACTATAGGGGCCATAATGGGTAAAATTTGACAAAATATCAAAAATCTTCTTCCAATAAACTGGATGGCATAAAGCCTAATGCTTTGGTTTATAGTTACATTAGGGAATGGAGAATCAAGTTTCTTCAAGGTGTGACCCTGGGGTAAAACAAAAGTCTTTATATATAGCAAATATGATACTTTTTCTCATTTGCGACTACTTGTCCAACTGACGCTAGGATCAAAACTACTCAAATGCCAATCCAGATGGACAATTCGGCCCCATTGGCCTCTTGTGACATGTTTTTTATGGCCTCAATTTGTAGTCTTCATGTTGCCAACTTCAGGCTTTCAATAACTGGATATTGTGTCTGCTATTGTAAGTAGGCAGAGTCGTTCTGCAGCAGTTTTCTCCCTTCCATTCTCATTGAAATATTTTGGGGAACTGTAAATTATTACATAATCAGTGATAAAATTTTCAGGAAGTCTTTGCCTTCTATTTGTTCTTCTTGAAAATGATTTTCAGTTTAATAATATTGTAAAGATCAAAATGATTTTCAGTGGAACAATAAAATTGTAAAGATCAAAATGATTTTCAGTGTAATTATAATGTAAAGATCAAAATGATTTTCAGTGGGATAATAATAATTAACATAAAGATCACAATGATTTTCAGTTGAACAATAATTACGTAAAGATCAAAATGATTTTCAGTGTAACAATTACGCAAAGATCAAATTCAAAATATTTTCAGATTACTTGTATTTGCATATTCATGTTTTGATTCACATTTATATAAGTAAAACAGTAATGTTTTCTTAGTCCCCTTGGTCCAAGGTGGACTTTTCTCATACAAATCCTGTCGGTCTAAACTTTTCACATTTTGGGCTTCTTCTCCTAAACCACTGGATCAATTTCATCCAAACTTGGTAGGAAGTATCCCCAAGGGAAGGTGATTCAGATTTGTTCAAATGAAGGGGCTCGGCCTCCACGGGGCACCACTAAGGGGCCAAAAGGGGGAAAATTTGTCAAAACTTCAAAAATCTTCTTCCTATAAACTAGAAAGTCTCGAGATAAACGTTTGGGTATGTAGTAACTTTAGGGCATGAAGAAACAAGTGTGTTCAAGGCTTGAATCTTGGGTCAAAAATAGGTTATGCGTTTTGGGGTCAAAGTTCAACACTCAATATATACAAATATGTTAACTATTCACATTTTTGACTTCTTTTCCAAAACAACTGGACTAATTTCATCCAAACTTAGTAGAAGTCATCCCTGGGGGGAAGGAATATAGATTTGTTGAAATGAAGGGGCTTGGGCCTCAGGGGGCGCAACTTTGGGGGCTGAAAGAGGGAAAATTTGACAAAATTTCAAAAATCTTTTACTTATAAACTAGAAAGCCTAGAGCTTTAAATGTTTTTGGTATGAAGTAAATTTAAGACACAGAGAACCAAGTTTGTTCAAGACTTGACCCTGGGGTTAGAAATTATGGTAACTTGTTTTGGGGTCAAAGTTCAACACTATAGCAAATAGTTAACTATTCACATTTTTGACTTCTTGTCCAAAAATATTGGACCAATTTCATCCAAACTTGGTAGAAGTCATCTCTGTGGGAGGGGAATTTAGATTTGATCAAATGAAGGGGCTTGGACCCCAGGGGTCGCCACTTTGGGGGCCAAAAGGGGGAAAATTTGACAAGATTTCAAAAATCTTCTTCTAATAAACTAGAAGGCCTAGAGCTTAATGTTTTGGTATGCAGTAACTTTTAGGCATGGAGAAGCAAGTTTGTTCAAGGCTTGATCCTAGGGTCAAAAATAGGTTACATGTTTTCCAGATGGAGGTTAAGGCCCGATGGGCCTCTTGTTCTACATACAAATTGTTCCTGATATAGTTTTGTCCTTATAGGGGATCAGTTCAAGTAAAGTAAAAATAGATTTACATGTAGTAGGTTACATGTGTTATGAGAGTCTTTATTGACTGTAGTTGATATGCTCATTGTGCTTATAAAGTCTTGCTTCTTTCCTTCAAACTATGTATAGGATGAGCTGGTTGAACCAGGACAGAGCCGAAACAAAAAACTTCCACCTGTACCGACCAATCGAAATAAAGGACCACCACAGATGTCAGCATATCCACTTCCCAGAGCTGTTCCAAGAAATGAAATCTTAGAGGTCAACTTTGCACGATATATTAAGAAGAGTTTTCATAATTGCACGATTTCTTTTTTATTGGTCAATGTTAATGTGCACACAATGCATGATACGTTTTTTTTTAGAATATGTTCAACTGTCATGTGATAGTTTCATTCACTTCAGTAATTTGAATCTTTTAGATTTAGACATCCTTACAAATATCTTTTGTTGTGTTCTGCCTTTTCAATATTGTGTAATTATTAATCTGATTACTATGATGGCACATTTCTCCAATCCAGTTAAATTTGGTCGCTTTATAGTAACTCAACTTTTTGAGAATATTTTCTAGACAGAATGTGTTTCTTTATTTTATAAGATGACTTTTAACAAAAATATGTTATCTTGTGGTAATAGTTGTCACGTCTAGCCATAATAGAGAGCTCAGCTCACGGATTGGCCAAGACCCGTTCAGGAGAAGCGAACTTATAGACCACACATGCGTAAATAAGATTGAAAAAAAACATTGAAATTGACATACACTGATAATGAGAAAACTTTCTGCAGAACGAGATCAGTATCTTTTTTTTTTGGCTTGAAAAGTTCATTGAGAAACTCATCCAGTTAAACATTTGTGTGACCTTCTAAATAGTCCATCTGGTCGACGAAATGACACGGGATTAGGAGATAATTTGTATTAAATGTTTCATTATAATCAACAAGTCGTATTGTTTAACTGTACATGAAACTGAATTTTTCAATAAAAATGTTATCTTTATTTTATAAAACATATAATAATCACGAATAAACAAATAAAAATCAAAAATGTATTCAAAATTTAACAACAGCTTCTTCAAGTTATTGTGGTGTCTTGGATACAGTAGTTTTCCGTTGAACCGAAGGTTGCAAGTTCGAATCCTACCTTCGGCCTTGTGCTTTTTTTTTTTTTTAAATACTTTTATTTCTAAACCTTGAATTTGAAAACAAAGTGAACTTTATTTATGAATTTTTTAAATTATCTAATTTTCATTAGTTAGATATAAAACAGTAAAAAATTGTAGAAAAAAACACATCACTGACTAAATGATGAAAAATACATAATATAATTTATATATATATATATATATATTCAGTCAAGTTCATTTTGCTGCGCTCTCTTGTTGGCAATGCCAAAATTCATATTAATTAATTAACGCGACAAGTCGAGAAAAATTACCATGGATCTTAATTCAGGTTACAGAATGCCCAGTTGAGCCATCCATTAACTTGTCCCCATAAATTATCATGAAAAATTAGACATTATTTTTAGTAAAAGTTGTATTGCTAAACAAAATAACAGGAATTGTTGAGATAATATTCTTAAAAAGTTGTATAACTGTAACATGACCTTAGATAGCTGGATGGCAGTTATATTCCACAATAGATTTCTATATTACAGGGACATTGTTTATGTCATGTCAGGTCTCTGCTGTGTTTGTGTAGAAAGTTGTAATTTTGTTTGTTTAGTTGTATACTGTTGTATCTGCATGTACACAAACATTTCTTTACGACACATTTAAGACATGATTATACATAGTATGATTTTTACTCATGAATAGAACATGTATACAGTATATATACTATCTCCCTTGATTTTTAAGCATCCTTGTTAACTTTTTACCTCCCTTATTAGAAATACTTATTAATGTATTACCTCCCCTTGTTTCAGTATCCTTATAAACTTATTACCTCCCCTTTTTCAGTATCCTTGTAAACTTATTACCTCCCATTTTTCAGTATCATTTTTAACATATAACATTCCCATACTTGAGTTTTCTTGTTAGCTATGTGTATTGTATATAAAACTTATAAAAATCTTAAAAACTGAAGCAATTTTGTGATTTAATTTATGAGTACTATTAGATATAAAAAGATAAGCATTGCTGTTCTTCAACACCTCTTGTTTCAGTATCCTTTTTAACTTATTACCTCCCCTTGTTTCAGTATTCTTGTTAACTTATTACCTCCCCTTGTTTAAGTATCCTTGTTAACTTATTACCTCCCCTTGTTTAAGTATCCTTGTTAACTTATTACCACCTCAAGGTACCTCCCCTTAATTAAGACTTGCACAAGGGTCCTCAGCATAAATGACATATCATATTTTTAATGTTTTCGCGATTTTGCTAACATATTCTGCTTTGAATTTTCTTTGTTTGTGAATTCTCTTTGCATGTTCATTTAGATTTGAAAGAATTCCTTTGTTAATTAAGTTTTTAATCATTTATAAATTATTTATGCTAGGTATGATTCCATTACAAGTTAAATAAACTTTTATTATAGTCACCAGTGACATATTTGATTCATTCTGATTAAAGTGCCGATCTGTTATGGCGTGAATGGTGAGATCTGACAATGACCCATTAGAGGGCATGTGCAGTAAACTTTTGAATTAGCATAAAAGATCATTTAATCGACCAATTAAGTTGCTTCTCAATGACGCTACACATTTGTGTGTACAGCTCCATGTTTTAACCATGCACACATAGATCAACTTCAACCCTTTGTTCAACTCTTTGGTTGTGTTTAAGTACCAACTAGTATATGGTTTAAAGAAATCAAAACCCACACAGTATACAGATAATTGTCTTTTTATTTAAGGTGTAACAGATGATTCGATTGGCTGTCTTTTTATTGTTTACCCATTCTCACTTTCAGAAAACAGAAAGCTGCCCTTTGATTGGTCAGCACACAAAGGTCACTGCACATGACCTTCAATCGGTCATTGTCAGATGTGTGGTTGGCTCATGTTGTTATGACTCAACATTATCGTAACTTCATGTGACTTTCATTACAAATTGTTTGCTATGTTTGTTGTTTGACAAAATTCATACATGCAATATGCTTGTATCTCCCACTCTATCTTCCTGCTTACAACATTTTCTCATCCTTGTTTCTTATTACTATAAAATTAATATACACAAAAACATTTTTGTTTGTTGCTAAAGTGAAACATGATATATATATATATATATATATATATATATTACCAGGATCTATTCCTACCACTTCATTCTTAATTTCATCTAAGAATTGACAGTGCAGGATTGCTGTATCTGAAGTGTCTCTGATTGGGTTAATGTCATACTTGCCAACTAACTCTCCCTATTTAGGAGGGAGTCTCCCTATTTTCACACACAATTTTCCCTTTTGACGTCAGTATAATTCCTAAACCTTGCTTATTAACTTTCGTCAACTTGGTGTATTGCACAGAACTGCTTAAATTGGGCAGTTTGCACTACTATTTTGTCATATAGGGCATTGTATATAGGTATATAAGACATTTTAAGATTTTGCTAAGCGTTTTCTCCCTCATGAAAATTTCAAAAGTTGGCAAGTATGTAAAGTTCCTATATATAAACTCCTAAAGACATTTGATTTCTCTCACAGCTGTATCAACACCAGTAATCAATTTTATAGACCATGCCTTAAAATTAGAATTTGATTTATTAGTGTTTTCCAGTAGTTTGGGTAATTTTCTTTTTGAGAATTTGTATGTTTTTCTTCAGTTGTTTATTATTTCTCTTCAGTATGTAGAAGATTTGTTTATTTATTTTTTGTACATAAGTAAACCCAAATATGCCTTGTAATGCAGTGTAATCTTAATTACTACAAATAAATCTGTTTCTAATGGCTGTTATGGTGTGCAGAAGACACTACCCTTACATACAGATGCAACTTTTAATTTTGAAAATATGGTAAATTCTGACTGAAATGAAAATAAAGGTCGTACTTTTTCAAATTGCGATATTGTGAATAAGTTAGAATGTGGTTAAAAAGCATTGTATTGAAGTACTTGCGGCTCCTTACTGTGCAAAGTAACTACAACTTAATATGTAATTAGTTTCGTGAGAATTTGTCTCATGTGGTAAAAAAATATTGTGTTTAAGTACATCTTGTCACTACATGTACAAATGAGCTACAATCTATGTAAGTTTATGAGAATTCGTTTTTTTTCTCTCGTTACAGTCTGTTACGTCCGAGGAAGAGGAATATGCGGACACTGAAGATCCACAAGAGCAAGAGGAATACGCAGATGTGGAACCAGTCCAAGAGGAATATGCAGATTGTGAACCTATCCAATCATCTGATGTAAACCTCTCTTATATATGCATTATCTGTTTACTCTTTAGTTACAACTCAGTCATAATTAAGACATGTTCAAAAGTCCAAACTTCCTCTGTGAAGTCAATTTCCTAGTTTATGAATCAATTTTTAGTTTTAAATACTCCTTACCCCTAGCTCAAAAGACAACTAAAACAAATAATATTTCGCATTCAATTATTCCAAAGTTAAAATGTAGAAGATTTACAATAATAGTTTTAAGAACGTGTCTTTGATAAGTCTGAATTGCATAAAAATGATTATTAGAAACTGACAATTTTTCACAAAACAGATTGACTCGGTGTCAGGATAATGTGACCGAGTGAAGTACAATTTCAATGTGTCTGCGGCGTGATATTTCAGTGAGACAGCACTATAAAGTCACCATAAGTGCGCACTGTCGCAAGCAGACAC
>JAUMGZ010003720.1:0-10436 GCA_032359645.1 Pododesmus macrochisma | reverse complement strand
TATTTGGTTCATTTTTCTGTGTGCGTCCAACATTTTCTTATTGTTTGCCAATGTCCATGGACTTACGGCCTAGAATACAGTCTTGGTTTTTCGCTTTACTTACTTGCACCTTTCAATGTGTACATGTAGTACGGGTATTTAATGATGACCATGATACATGCAAATGGAAAGCCATGTATTAAATTCACGAGTCGCATGTAACAAGTCAACACCAAAATTTAAAAATATTAAAAACTTAAAAACAACCTTTACAACAATTCATTAGTATTGACCTCCTTAGGATATTCAGCATCACGACACTAGAATATGTGGTTAAGCCAGTTTATGGGACATTTTCCCTTTCTCAATTGAGAAAAAAACGCTTTTAGTACTAACAAATGTCTATACATGGAATAAATATATATTGTGAATATACACCTACAAATACAAATGTATCAAATAAGAGCATAAGAAACTTTCTTGTGTCTTTGTGTAGTCTTATTTTTCTACTTTGCTTATGTTAAATTAACTTATACACCTACAAATACAAATACAAATGTATCAAATAAGAGCATAAGAAACTTTCTTGTGTCTTTGTGTAATCTTATTTTTATACTTTGCTTAATTTAAATCAACTTCTGTTATAAATTTTAAGTTTTAGTTTTATTGTTTATGTTTACAAGTTTGTTTGACACTGTGAACAAGATTTCTCCTAAATGTAGCTATCTACTGTGAAGACAAATGAATTAAATGCCTGTTCTAAATAAAACATTTACAGTTTTGTAATTAACTCTGTCAGCGCAACACGTGTAGGGTTAATCATGCTGGCTTCGATAATGTAATCAGAGTTTGTCTTGCCTTTTCATACTAATTACATATACTGTTAACTACAACAGAGGTCTTTATTTTAAATACTTTTAAATTATCTAACATTCCTGAATATTATGTACTCATGGTTCGTAGTTAAAGTGTTACTGAATAAAAGCCTCGTGAAACAAATCATTATGAAAAATGTGATAGCCAGAATACTTTCGAATAATGAAGACATGACAATTATGTTATACAACCTCATACAATGTTTTGAATTACAGCGATAATTGTTCTCTGTTACCTAACACATTTAGGCAATACTCAGGTGAGAAAATGAGAAGTATATGTTTTGTATACTCTTGTACATGTTAAAATATCATCCAGATATATGACCATTCTACTGTATCAATACAGTTATGTAATCATAAAAGGCTCATTTTATAGCATATGTTTGGGTTTCAAATACTCAACGGACCAAATTTCATTTAGTGACATTTGAAACTGAACACGAAAACTTCTAAGAAATTTTCCAAAACATATCGGTTGGTCAAAGCCAATAAACAGTTTAGGATCGGGGAGAGGGGCAGGATAGTTAGTAACCCTGAACAGACATGTTTGTTTTCACAATAAAGATTTTATATCCAGATATGCAGAATAACAGCGATTCTTTTGAACCGCTAAAATGTACAGACATTTGAAAAATAAAAACATTCATTAATTCATTAGCATTAATTTATCTAAAACATCGCACCATTAAAATATCTTGCAAACTCATGATTAAAAGCAACCAACATCCGGAGTCAATTCAATATACTTAAGTGTATTTATTCAAGTAATTAGTTTCTAAACATAGGTGAATAAAATATAGCAATACATGTATTTTAATATTAATTTTCTTATGCTATTTGTGTTGTCATGTTACAAAGAGGGGGTTTGCTCGAAATTCGTTTTTGCGTTATCGCAGCAATATATAAACCTAACATAACACCAAATTTAAGCCCATTGTTTCCTTTGATTAGTTATGACGTAATATAAATTTATTTTACTATTTCTGGAGCTAGATTGTTTGATGTGGATTTTAGTGTTGATTTTTAAAACTTTGTTGTGTTCTAGTTATTCCATTTACTCTTGTTTATTGTATATGTTTACTACGAGTTAATTTATGTGTGGCACCTTTCAATGTGTTTCTGTAGTACGGGTCTTCAATGATGGCCATGGTGCATGCAAGTGGAAAGCCATGTATTAAATCCTCGAGTCACATGTAAAAAGTCAACACCAGAAATTAAAAATATTAAAAACTTAAAAACAACCTTAACAACAAGTCATTAGTATTGACCTCCTTAGGATAGTCAGCATCACGACACTAGGGAATGTGGTTAAACCAGTTTATGAGGCATTTTCCCTTTCTCACTTGAGAAAAAAAACGCTTTTAGTATTAACAAATGTCTAATGTGAATGTAATCAGAGTTTGTCTTGCCTTTTCATACTAATTACATATACTGTAAACTACAACAGAGGTCTTTATTTTAAATACTTTTAAACTATCTAACATTCCTGTATATTATGTATTCATGGTTCGTAATTAAAGTGTACTTGAATAAAAGCCGTGTGAAACAATTCACTATAAATAATGTGATAGCCAGAATTCTTTCGAATAATGAAGACATGACTATTATGTTATACAACCTCATACTATGTTTTGAATTACAGCGATAATTGTTTTCTGTTACTTAACACATTTAGGCAATACTCAGGTGAGAACCTTACTTGTTAACTATTATTTTTAAAATTAAAGCAACATTTTGGAGATCTATCAAGGAATTGTTTCTGATATTTCTTTTTTTGGGAAATTTTAAAAATTTCAATTCTACATAAATTCAATTTTACACAAATGTACAATATGTATGACCATTTGTTATAATGATGCTTATTGAATATTTGCTGTTACATGACTTTGAGTTTTCATTTATGATTTTTAATAAATGTTATAGTTGCATTGAAATACATTTTTGAAGTTTACCTAATTTCTTAAAAACAAAACTGGATTTTCACAAAAAGTTGACATTAATTTTTTCTCAAAACCTGGCAAAGTATTTATCAATGAATATGAAATGTACATGGACACAATAACAAATGTGTATCAATTATTTTTCTCACCCACGATTTGCCTAAACTGTCGATGATTCAACATACCAAATTTTATTTTAATTTTGAAATCAACATCAGTACAGGGAAGATAAGGTCATTATTTTGAAGTTACGATATTCCAGTAATATGCAGCATTGTTTATGATATTGTTGAGAATTGTATAAATCTAACCGAAAAAATATCAAAATTTTAAATCCTTGTCGAAGCTTAGCTTAGACTTGTCATTTCCAGAAAATATGGAAGTCCTGTTGCTGTAATTCTTTGAATCAAATGCTGCTTTAAGTAAAATTGGGTGTTTTCATTTTAAGTGTAGATCAAGTGTCTATTATTTAGCATTAAATAATCTCCCCCCAATTCCCCGAACAAACTTATTGAAAGCTTGTTGGTTTTAATTGTGTGCCATCCATTGCTAAAGTACACACATAGCGGTAATTATTGTTTATTGAACATACAATTGTCCAACAGGGACAGCATACGTGTTTAACCACCGACCGTTTCCTGCTATCATGTAGCACTTAATCGTTTTGTATCATACGTTCTCAAGTCGTGAGTGAGAAAGGATTGATAACACCATTTAGTAATGCTGACAATAAATCGCAAAAGTGCCACCGATTTGCACTTTATAATAACGGCACACACAATACGATATTCTTAACCGGTACACTGTAACAATTTAGAAAGTGTGATTCATAACGCTATAACCCCCGAGAAGCATTTTACCTATCGATCATTTCAAATTGATTTACTGAAGCTTATTATATTCCAATTTCGGTTTGAAATTGCAATATAATATCACCTGCATTCACATTCCCTTTAATCAGAAAGAAGATTGAAAACGACATTATGCATTATAAAAAACGGCAGAGCGCTACATCACGAAAGCCTCCAACATCGTTTAGAGATTAAAATTCCCATGCTTGTAAGATATCAATCAATGCCAACTGATATGGCATTATCCACTTAGCCATATAAGAAGCTGCCATATAATACGGTGATTTCGAAGATGATAAATATTTCATTTTACAAGAGTATTAAATATCACATGTTCAAAATGAGTGAAGCAAGTAAGCATGAGTGTTGCAAGTAAGCATGAGTGTAACAAGTTAGCGTGAGTGTAGCAAGTAAGCATGAGTGTATCAAGTAAGCATGCGTGTAACAAATAAGCATGGGTGCAGCAGGAAAGCCTGATTGTAGCAAGTAAGCATGAGTGTAGCAAGTAAGCATGAGTGTAGCAAGTAAGCATCAATGTATCAATTAGGACTGAGTGTAGCAAGTACGCCTGAGTGTAGCAAGTAGGCATGACGGTAACAAGTAAGCATGAGTGCAGCAAGAAAGCATGAGTGTAGCATGTAAACATCTTTGACGAGGTTAAGTTTAAAAAGCCTTAAAGGTCATCTGAGAAATCCAGGTCAAACATTGGTCACACATTTTTACGAGTTGTCATCTATACAAAGAGTGGCACCCTTATGAACCTCCGCCTCCCCCGCCTCTAGTTGAGGTTAACTCCTCATCATCAAACGATTATTTTATGTAATGCTGGTAAAAAATTCAGCAGTGAGTTTCAGAGATGTCTTTTGAAAGTTTAGCACTGTGATCCCTTATGGCCCTACCCCTCAGCCCCCTTTGGGTCGGCCCCTTCTTGAGTAAGATTCTAATCATCTAGGCATTATTTTGTAAAAAGGTTGGTCAACATCCACTTGTAAGTTTTAAAGGAGATGTCTTTTGCAGGTTTTGCATTATTGGCTCCGCATGCCTCCGTCCTAAAGGTCCCCTAGGGGTCAGTCCTGTCTTGAGTTTGAATTATGATACTCATCATCTAAGCATCATTTTGTAAAAGGTTGGTCGAAAACCACCAATAAGTTTCAGAGATGTTTTTTTAAAGGATTTGCACTCTGTGAACACTTATGACCCCACCCCAGACCCCCTGGGAGGTCAGCCCCTTCTCAAGAATAAATTATGATTCTCATCATTTAAGCATCATTCTGTGAACGTCTGGTTAAAATCCACCTGCACCTTTCAGAGGAGATATCTTTTGTAGGTTTAACTCTCTGTAACACCTTATGGCCAGGCCCGACAGCCCAACGGGAGGTCAGCAACTTCTTGAGAATAGTTTATGATCCTCATTATCTAAGCATCATTTTGAGAAATTCTGGTCAAAACCCTCCTGCACGTTTCAGAGAAGATGTCTTTTGTAGGTACTACACTCTGTGACCCCTATGGCCCCGCCACCAGTCCCTTGGGGAGTCAGCCCCTTCATGATTTTAAATTCTGATCCTCGTCATTTAAGCATCATTTTGTAAACGGTTGGTCAACATCACTTGTTAGTTTCAGAGGAGATGTCTTTTGAAGGTTTTTCATTCTTTGACCCCATATGGCCCCGCCCTCAGCCCCCTTTGGAGTCAGCCCCTTCTTGAGTATGTATTCTGATCCTCGTCTATTAAGCATCATTTTATGAAAGGATGGTCAAAATCCACCCGTTAGTTTTAAAGGAGATGTCTTTTGAAGATTTGGCAGTCTTTTGACCCCATATGGCCCCGCCCCTTAGCACGCTAGAGAGTCTGGCCCTTCTTGAGTATAAATTATGATCCCCAATATAGGCTGATGATTATCACCTGTTAGTTTCATCAAAATCTAACTTACGGTTTCTGAAAAGAAGAGGAAAGTATGATTGTTTACGCACGACGCACGCAGCACGCCGCACAACGACGGACGAAAGGTGATCACAATAGGTAACCATAAGTTTTTTAAACTCCAGGTGACCTAAAAAGTATTGCTTATTTATATTTAGAGCAACCACTTTTTACCGTTAATTAAGATTAGTTTGCATCATTTGAGTGATATCGTAGGGAAAGACCAGTGATGAAACACATAGAAATTGTACAGAAATAGAAGGCCCACAGGCACGCAACAAATATAGCAATTTCATTACTTCAGGAGGATGACCCCATGGAATTATCACGATACATTAGAAATTTGACAAGTCTGTTTCTGATCAAATTATTTATTATAAGTTTCTGTACCCTCAGTCATTTATGCGGCTACATACATACCTAATTTCTAATCTGTGTGCTTGACTGATTGACATTTTGTCTTCCATATACCCTCTTTTCTTAATTGTAAGTAAGTCAATCAGTCAGTCCGTCCATCCGTTGCTCTTTGATTTATAGAATATAATTTAATATTATATGTAGTATGCAGCCATGGATGGGTTTTTATTCATTGTCGCACTATCTTTACCGCTTTACTTTCATGTTAATGTTGATGCTTCTTTTCCTTAACCCTATGTTTGTTCTCCATTACTCTTTCGTCACGGTATTATTGACAGATTCGTATGATGAAATAGGTGTTGTTATTGTGTACTATGGAAAGGTTTGTCATACACCGGAATGACACGTACACATCGCGGCGGGTGACAACAGTGTAGCTTGAAACGCTTACTCAATCGCGATCATCTGGTTTCGCTTCTAGTTTTTTAATAGAAGTTCGTGATGTTTCCATTTTTAATTAATAAATGTATATTTTGTTCATTTTTCTGTGTGCGTCCAACGTTTTCTTATTGTTTGCCAATGTCCATGGACTTACGGCCTAGAATATCGTCTTGGTTTTTCGCTTTACTTACTTCTAGATGCTTAAAAGATGTTTATGATGTTTTTGTTTCCAGTTAATAATGGTATGTTGGTTCTTTATTTGTGGGAGTCTCACGTTTTCGTTTTATATGCCCGTGTACATCGACACACGGATTTTAAATTTCGTTTTGGTTTTTCGTATGTACTACTTTTGATTTTTTATAAAAAAAAGGGTTAAACATCCTTATATACGTGACATCAAAGTTGCATCACTATCGTTTTATTGTATGCAATATTATATACTGATACGTCATCTCTACGTCATATGTTTCTATCGAAGACGGGGTTGTTCGAAAAAGCTGGCCGGAGGAATACGTTGACAATTTCTATTACAACTGCGCGCACTTCTTGATGATAAGACCATTTCTTAGTATTGTTTTACCGTGATTTTTGTCTTTCGTATTAGTCACTGTTTTCAGCTTTATGCTACTAGGTTAGTTTCATTTTTCTTGTTTCCAATTGCCTTTTGTAAATATGCATAAACGTTTTACTCGTTTAGATTTTTATTGACAATTGATGTGGGCGGTTAGTTGTTAAGATGATTTACAGCGCCATGAAGTGTATTTATTATTTTTTTAAATGTATGTCTGTACTTAAGACTTATTGTATCATGCGGGAAGTAGGAAGGTTGAGGTCTCATTCTGGTTTAACCACACTTCCAAGTTTTGTGCTGGGTGACCGTCCTTAGTCGGTCCGCATGGATTACTATAGTCTTGATGCTTGTTATGATGTCAATTTAATTATGAACATTCCGGTGCTTCTTTGTTTGACGCAGTTATTGTTTGTTTGTCAATGTCTCTCGTTCTGTTGATTCTATTCATACTGTTTTTTATTTGTAAAATGTATTTGTTTGGGTCTTCTTTCGTACTGTATCAATTAAATCCTAAAGCTACGTTCTGTATTGTGTGCATTTGTTTCATAATAATAACGCCCATGCATATCCCCAATCTATAGTAAATATTGTTATATACACACATGTATATATAATTGGCAGAAAAGAGTAATTTTGACACACAAATACACTGATAGTACATGTACAGAACCTACTTTGGGTGTGGTCAGGACAAGTTTATATTTTGAAGTAAAATATCCTTATTCATCTTCTTGTACATGTATAAGAATAGGAGCAGTTGCCTTATGCCTCTCAATAAAAGTTTAAATGGACATATTTCAAAAGCATTAGGTCATATTAAGGGTCAAAATTGGGTCACCAAAAAGGGTGTTTAATTTGTGAGAAATTATGGAAAGCAAATAGGTTTATGATAACAATGTTAAAAAAACCTACAAATAAGTTTAACAATATAACTTATATGAATTTTCAAAAGAATCTTAGCTTGTGATTTTTGTTCTGCCATATAAAGTAAATTTTAGCAACAGTCAAAAAAGTTCTGTACAAAGAATTGATATGTAAATGCAAATACAGATCTGAACGTAAGAATATACAATGTACATGTATGTCATTGCAATATGCAATATACTTACCTGACAAACTGTACAGTTATATCACTGTGTACCAGCAAACTTTAGGGGGAACACGTCAATAGCGGGAGGGGGTAAGGCTGCTTTTTAAATTTATAAGCATTCAGAGGGATGAAATGAAAGTATTTCAGTGAAAGAAAGAGTTTTATCTAACAATGGTATATGGTAGATACAGAACTTAATGAAAAACGTCATTTCTTTGGTCATAGACAAAAACTTTCGTTTTAATAAACACTTCAACACTTTGTCAAAAGCTGCCTGTTTTCCAAGAACGGACTTTTTTGTCAAATTTATGTGTATTCAGATTGATTTTCTTAGACAAAAAGGGATGTCGAGCAGCAACTTTTTCATAACTATACAGGAAAACCTTTATAACAATAATCTCTATTAATTGTTTTTGGTGAATTTCCACTGAATCTAAGTTGTTTCTATTGAATTATTTAATGACAAGGTACATAAACTTATATTTTTTATTGAAATTCATCACATGTATTAACATTAAACCCCCTGGAATGAAGAGATTCATCACATGTATTATCATTAAACCCCCTGGAATGAAGAGATTCATCACATGTATTAACATTAAACCCCCTGGAATGAAGAGAAGCAAGATATTTAGCTGCTCAGTGTCCAAAACATCTAAAATCTGACTAAAGTTGTCGGGTACTTCAAAGTCAAAAGATATATTTTGAATGGACTAGCAGCATGATTAGTATTACCGGTATGATGCTATTGCAATCAAAGTTAAATTATTTGAATTTTGTAATGAACCTTTATTCAAGACTTTGAGTTCTTTAACTATATAAACACTCTGGCATTTGCATTTGCCTGTCCCTTGTCCATATTGATGGCACAGCCTAGTTATGTTCATGAGTTAAACCCACAGGCTATACAGCTATTCACCTGATAATGTGATTAATTGCAATCATTCATATACAGCTGTACTTCTTTGACATATATATAATCACATTCTGAACTGAACAATGACCTAGCCAAATGTTATGTAAAATGTGTGTATTAAGTTGTGACCATGCATATTATGTACCGCTGAGAAACCTTAAGTTACTAAGTTAATTTCTCTTTACTGTAATCGCTGTGATGTCGCACTCCATTTATGGATGCATACTGGCTTTACCACATGCAGCTAGCATTAGTAGTATACAAGAAACGTTCATATTTACTATAGTTATATACCAGGTGACAGGTGATCTTAGTTCCATCGCTGACTGTGAACACACCTAAGATGTTAAAATTATGTAATTTTCACTCCCAGCTGAGCAGCTAAGCGCTCAGCATTTTGGGTAGGAGAAGGACTGGCTGGCTCGGTGTCAGGATGATTTGACCAAGTGAAGTATTATGCCAATGAACCTGTGGCATGATATTTCAGTGAGACAGCACTATAGATTCACCCTTAATATTCACTATCACAAGCAGGCATCAACTTGATACATGTATGACCTAGAAATAGGTTGAAAGGGTCATTAATTAAACATGACAGGTACTGTAATCACTTACAACATGACAGATACTGTAATCACCTACAATTTAATTGAGAACCGAAAAGGTTTCTGTGGTATTGAAGTCTTGAAGATGAAATTTCAGGCACTATATATGATTCATTTTTTCTAGCGGAAATTTTATTACCTGTAGCCATGGCCAAAAGTCTAAATTAACATACATTGTACTAGATAAGATAAGATATATAAGATCAGATTATTTATATTCCAATCAAGGTCCCACTAGGGGCAAAGTCATTACAATGATAGCATGATTCCAACAACATACAAAATCATTTAAAATGTGTACATGTACATTAGTTGTACAAGAGTTTCTGTCATACAGGTTACATAAGACAACATTTTAATACATCAGTGAAAGCTGATAATGACATAAATATGCATAAATAAACTTATTTTTTGCCGATAGACACATAATGTCCTCCTGGTGACAAATGCACATGCATAAGATATAGTGTCATTCAGATGCACTAGTCACTAAGGGCAGGTGATTAAACTAGGAACTTACAATACTAATATTAGAACTAGTATTGAAAGTTCCTGTTTAAACTAGGCAAAATGTGTTCCATTTTTGATATCAAACCTTAAAGGGGCATAACTCCTGATATATCTTTACAAGTTCTTTTGCATTTAAGAGGCAACAGTGAGTAGAGTAATACAAGCATTTTGTATATGTAATTCTCCCTATTAATTGATTCTGATAACAGTTTTATATATTCAACATGTTTTTGATACTAGTATACTGTCCTGTTTATGATATGTTACTTAATTATTTCTAATCATGTTAAACTGTAGTGATGGGGGCCGCGGTGGCCTAGTGGTTAAAGTCGCTGACTTGTAATCATAAGCCTTTCACCTCCTAGTTCGATCCCCGTCC
>JAUMGZ010003709.1:0-10437 GCA_032359645.1 Pododesmus macrochisma | reverse complement strand
CTTTAATAAGCTCTCGTGCTCTCTGTCGTCGTACTGCTGTCGTGCAACTGTATCTCTCTGTGTTTCTCTCCTATAATGTCAATATATATGATAGGATCAATGATTATAAGACAAACAAATAACATATATTTTTTTTATAAAAATAGCTTTTTTGTGGTAGTATTGAGAAAACAATACTTTAAGATCTTTTGACTATTTACTTGTACTCCCAAGCACTTTATTTGAAACAATGACGATATGTTTCAAATTTAAGTAGAGTTATATGGACTTTAAAAAAAAACAAAACTTTGCAATATATTTATAAAATAACAAGATTGAGATCATTTTGGCCTTCATCCTTTTAAGTATATGTATTTTGCAAACGGCAACACAAATTAGGAATAGTTGTTTAATTGCAAGACACCAAGAAAATTGGAAGAATTCATATTAAGCACTAAGTGTATTCCAGTTAATTTTGGAGAAAGAGTGTCACCTTTCAGAAGACTGAATGTAAATTCTACACTGAAAGTTATTTTCTTATGTTTGGCATTGTGTCTGCAATGTATGACTTTATACCAAATGTCCTTCTTAAGTTGAAAGCGCCCAAGTGTTATACCCATGGTACGGGTTCCGAGGCTACACGAATTCGCTGGAACGTATGTGAAATACATGTACACTAAATAGAACCCAGTCTTTGACACCACAATGTGGCTGTTACCGTGAACAGACATGTTCCCTCGAAGTAACAATACGCTTTTCTGTTGTTTGTTGTTACCTGAAAATATTTAAAGACATCTCAGTACCCATATCAATGATTTTCAACTGAATTTGTAAACGTCAAGAAGAAACATTATTTGGGATAAACAGTTACAAGTTTTGATGTAACAAATGAAGATTCAACAATATATCTTATCATACTTATAATATAGTAAATATAATTTCTTTCATGATTTGTGTGCTGTTTCCGTTTGCAATATCCAGTTTTAATAGTGAACTAATCAGTTCATAGTTGAATTACGTTTGAAACATTTGCTGTGAGAGTAGGCAAAGGTTTCGGTCAATGTACTAAGACAAAATATCGATTCAGCTGTGCCAGTCAACAAACATAGTGCACAGTTTGAAGGTTCATGTGGGTTAACATGTAAAGTAACTGTTAAGCACTGGAGATTAATGTAGGGAAAAAAATATTTTTATTTAAATTATATAATAAAAACCCTATCAAGGATACAAGTATTTTGATCTAATTCTTTATAGCATTTATTTTTATTTGCTACCAAGGATTGAAGAATTGGTCGTAAATAGTAGTAAATGCGAAAAACAAAAACGATAATTTAAAATAAAAAATTAAAAAAAAAAAAATTAACACAATTCCATGGATGTGGAAAATAACAGACGTGCCCAAAACGATTCCAACTGAAGGGTTTCTTTTATAGTACGGCTAGATACTTTATATCAGAGCCAACCAGTCGTATTACATGTGACTAACGTTCTCTTACTTGAATATTATGTTAAATTTGAATAGATTCTTAGCGCGTTTAACATTGTGGCTAATTCTACATTTTAAGAGTTCATCTTGCAATATCCTTATCGCGCTGATATTGCATGTCAGGATATAAGGAACTTATAAAAGGATTTTTAAAACGCAAACATTCGCGGACATTGACAACATAAAGAAATATTTGAGGTTCAAATAGATATGGAAAAGCTTGAGATTATTCATCAATGAAAACGAAAAGCGCCATAAATTTCAAGTTCATTTCCTCCATTCGAGTCACGGGGGTTTGCTCAAGGGCATACTACTTGTAATGCCAAAAATAAGTAAGGGTGCAAAATGACATATGAACTATCCGGCATTCTATTTCATGTGTCGTTGAAGGCATTACTCTTTCATGGAATGTCACTGTATGGTTGTAAAACTGAAGTATATTGTATTGCACTGAGTTAAACTACCTTTATGACCTGTAAGAAACGGTACTGAAATAAGCGCCATATTGATATTCCGTCTGGGAATTGACTTTCGTTTCACTGCCGTCTTATATTGACTGCTGTACTTTCGGCACACTTCTAACTGAAATGATAAGAAAGAAAACAGTACATGAAACAGATAAATTAGATAAAAAAAAAGAATTAAAGCGACATACAACAAGAACGCAGAATATCACTCTAAAGTAAGGTTAAGAATCGTCTTACGAACATGTTTTCAAAAGAGTCCATGACATCAGACAGACCATCACAGAATATTTCTGATAGCGTTTACAATATCCTGTCTTCTATGACCAATTAAGAGAGTTCTGATTTTGCTTTATAATATGATAATTTTGTTTCATTCAGTTTCATTTGGAACTAAGGAAGAACAATTGATGAATACCAACAGCATTAGACAATAAACTTAATTGTGATTTACGACTGTTTTTTTCTCTTCATATTCTGTTAACATAGTTTTTCTTTTTTCTCCAAGCCAGCTTATTTAATTAATGTATTTAATAGAAGTTTATACTATGTTGTGTCATCTGAATATTGCAGTTTTATTTCCTACTTTTGATTTCATAGTACAGTAGCTCATGTTCAGTATGTAATAGTGTGTAATAGAATCTATATGTAGTACTACATGTATTTGTTGTGGACGTGTTTAATCCGCCACATTAAAAATATACTGAATCTAGTTATACGTACAATTTGTATCATCCTCTGTAAGTGTTGAGTGTTGTCAAAGCATTCTACAATTCCCTGTTTCGAAAATTGCCTGCCAGGTCGGATCTGTCTATCCATCTTATAATACGGATGTAAATAAAGTTGTTTGTCGGACACACACACATACTTTTGTAAATAATCTGTCCTAGTGTCAACGTTTTTGGCTTTCATGTGAGTAAATAAGACGTTGCGGTGGATGTAAATGTATACAGATAACGCTATAAACAGGACAATGTTAACTGAAAATGTTGCCAAAAGGAGTTTGTTTTCAGATTTGCTTGTTACAGACGACGACCTCTCATTATCACGTTTTCGCCGACAGATCAAAGGCTGCCATCTGTACAGACCCGGAAGTCTGTAGTTCTGAAAGTTATTTCTAATACTAAGTAATCGTGTGTATAAAGTATATATCGCCTTAACACTAGTCTCAGAGCTTTCACTAGTATCTGAAACTGACGGGATAGAATAATACGTATGATTACTTGTGCCGGAGCATCTGTCTTTGGGAATTATTTGCGACTCATTTACATGACTCCTAGAACCAAACTCTTCAGTTTGCGGAATATTCCGTAGGATAGCCTCCTCTTCCTCTCTATTGTCAACCGGCTCTTCATACGAATCGGAATCGTGGTTTTGCAACGAACCATATGACTCTTCAGTTTTTGGAGCAGTTTGTAGAATAGCCTCCTTTTCTGGCAACGGGTGATTATTTGAGCTATTATCCGGCTCTAAATACGAATCAGAGTTGTGCAATGAGCCAAATGACTGACGACGTACGTTTGACGAGGCCAAATACGCAGAACCAAATAGAACATGGGTAAGTACTGTGTTATCCGATTGCAAAGAATCTATCGTTTGCAGTTGACTAGACTCCATGCTACATGGCTTACACTCACATATCTACAAGAGATGAAAACCAATTTTCAGTGTGAGAGGATTGCATCTAAGTTTACTAATTTAGTTAAACATTAACCACCACGAACGGACATTCAGGAGAATATGACTTTAGAGGTCACAACACTTTTAATTGACGAGACCTGAAAGGCGCCGAGGAAAAAAGGTGACGTGTTTTTCATAATTTTGTTGTTCAGAGGGTCGTCACAGCTAAAATATGTTGTTTTAGGCTCTCACAGTATATTTGCTTTTGCATATTGGGTATTTTTAAAGCGAATACGTTTGAAATTACCTAAATTACAAAAAGAAAACCTTGACAAAAAATCGTTGCGACTTTATCAATATTAAAATGTCAATTGTTATTAAATCAGATTAAATAATATCTGATGTTGAGGATAAAATGCACCAAACTGATGTGATAGAAATATCATGGCAACATTTGGTGACCCGACTTTGGAGTTTAGCCTGGACTTTCTCCAATATCTCGTTTTTTTTCTTTAAATTATATAAATGAATACATATACTCAAGTAATTCCATTGGTCGTTTCATATCAAAAGTATATACATACTTATCTTCTTTAACTTTCTGCTTAGAAAACTTTTATCTTATTAAACATTATTATCATTTTACTTCCTGGTTTTCTATCCTTTTCGACCTTTTCTAAAGTATGTTTTGTACTGTTTTTCTAACATTATGTGTGGTAATTAATTTGGAAATAGTCCTGTAATTCATTTTTCTGTTTCGATATATACATACCTCATTATGATACTGAAATTGATTAGACAATCTAACCTGCTTCAGTGTCATTGGTTATTTTCGTATTTCCTGTTTTTTTGTTTATAGTGTTACGTTTCATATCATTTCGTATAATGTATGACATTCATGTATTATCATATACTGTCAAACGTATGCATCAACACCTTAAAAACAAGATGAAAACAATCTGCAACACTATATTACATTATATGATTTCAACTTTCGGTTTAACACTTTAAAAATACTTGTACATGTAGTGCAAACGGGAGTAGATCACTTTAAGTGATAAGTTAATATCTTTAAGCTTTCCTTGCATATCATACATGTGTTAGTATTAATATATAATATACGTTAGAAACAGTATCTATAAACAACATGAAAGCAGTCTGCTTATCTATTATAGTGCATTATGTGATTTAACTTTCGGTTTATTACATAGGTACTACCTATGTATTGTAAGTACACATAAGGGTAGATCTCAGGAAGCGTACCATGATATTAAGTTATACACGTATATTCATACTTATTACAATTACACCACATGTATGTATTACCGTGTTGTTTTGTCCTTTACCAAACAGATATGTAAGCAATATAAAAAAAACCATTTTATCTATAAACAATATTCAACAAATTGTAAACAAACCTTCGTGCTTCAATCTGTCGACAATTGTGTCGCTCGATTATGTGCATTACAACTGCTTGTCAAGTGACCTCATTTATTGCTATTAATATTATCTGGTTTTTACATTTACCTTGATTTTATTCTCACTAGTATGTACTTCAAGGGTATTTACCTATATGATCCACCTAGTCAAATTAACAATCTAACCACAAACTGAAACTGAAGAAGAGCTGTGTGTGACTAAGTCATGTAAACCAATAGATATAAAAAAAGTAAATCGAAAAAAACCAAGACTATATTCTAAGGCCGTAAGTCCATGGACATTGGCAAACAATAAGAAAACGTTGAACGCAGTAGACAAGAGTTCGGTAAATCAAAGCTACAGAGCCAAGGGGAAAGGGGAAAATCACGATGTTTATGATGTACAAAAACCACACCCCAACTATAATACAAAGTTGTCTTGCCAATGTTTTAAATGTGCGCGTAGTCAAAATGGGAAATTTTACAAGCCATTCCAATGTATCCTGTCGTATTTACAATATATGTTATTGACTCACATTTACCATATTTATGCATGTAGACATTTACCATTTGTGCGCACATGTTGAATTATGATTTGATTTTAGGCGGCTTGAATTAAATTCTAATGTTTTCATGATTGTGATTATAGACCCTACCTTCGCGGGTTAATTGGAAAGGCTCTGATTCCGCTTGTTTGACCACACCATTCAATTAATGTAAGAATTTTCCTCAGTTGTTCAGTTGCAGTAGCTGGCTTATTTTTTGTGATGTTAGTTAATATGTATTGTATTGTAATGATATGTTTGGTTGCTATGTTGGTCGTAAATCTTTCTGATTCATGTAATTTTTCCAAAGTTTACTACTTATTTTGCTAATTTTTCTTAATCTTTTTGAATTACTTCCAATGAAGGGTTGGTAATAATACTCAAAAGAGAACAAGTTTCAAATAGTCCGAAAGGAAGTGAATTAAAAGTGAACTAACATTGCTGGTTCACGAAAAGGGCGCATAGAGTAATATTTCAAATTGCCAAAATCCTTAAATCAATTGTACAAATTAAGCCCGTTAAACGCCATGTTTGCTCGTTGTCGGCATCTTTTAAACAAAATAATGAGCATAATCGCCGTTCCAGTTTTGTTCAAAAGAGGTAATTAAAATAATATCGAGTTTATATTGACTGACATTGAAATGATAATGTTGAATTAATCTGATTAAGGAAAATGTCAGCTACAAATATACTACCGTATGATTTATTTTAGATAATGAGGAGATGTTGTAGGTTATTTTATATATGTATGTTAGTAGGTCTAATTATCACATTTTTAGTAATGTAAACAACCTACACTGGCCGACAATCTGTATACCAGGCGGTATTGTTGTGTATTTTCACTTGGCGACTAGATAACACCGATAACGTATGTGTCATTTGATACGAGTAAAATGCATGAACACTATATAGGCTGCATTGACGATGTGTGTCACACAAAAGTATGCGATAAGATTTAATCCAAATCTGAAAGAATTATTATGTAATAACACCATAGAAAAGGATACACGCTTACGCATATTTCAAACGATATACGCCTGCTTTCTATATATAACGCAATTTCAAAGAAACTGTTTACATATTTGTTGGCACAATTTTAACGATCAGTTAATAATATAACAAATGAATTTCATTCTGAAGCTGATGAATCATTGAAATACACATGGCAAATATGAAGAAATAATTGAATGATGTTTTGAACATAACATATCAAGATTGATAAGGAGAACAAGTGATATACAATAGTGGAAATAACTTATACCACCACAACCAAGGTCACTGGCTAGGTTGAATTCATTTACCCCCACACTTAATTTACACCATTGCTTCAACAATCTCTACATTGGTTATATCAAACGCTGTGTTTAAACCATAACCTGAAACTAGTTTACAACTTCTTACCTAAGACATTCACATACAAAACAAACCAAAATGAACTGTTTCCTCTTGTCACTTCTTCCTCTCACTTATCCTCAGTGCCGTTCTAAGACTTACTGACAATGTATAATAAGTGTTAAGACGACAATCCTTACATTTTTAGAGGAACCCGTCTCTTTATAAAGGAATTGAATATATTGTCAGATATAATACATTTTTGTATGTGTTAAGAAACAATGCAAAATTACAGATTGAAACACGCCACCAATAAATATAATATTTATCAGAGAAATGAACCAATATTCTGTGTAAGATATGTTAAATTCTGTATCCCGAACTCGAGGTCAAGCTTCGAATCAACCGTCATTAATGGAAGCTCAAGAAAAAATGAATTTACGATTAAAGAATAGACACATCCTCAATAAATCTAAGCTCTAAAGCCAAAAAGCGGGAGGTTGTTAACAGTGCAATGGTAATGAAGTACAAAACCACACCCCAAAAATATTATATTGTTTTGCCGAAAATAAGAAACGTTTAATTGCTTGGTTACGTCCAAATTTCGTTGTGCCAGTTGCCGTTTGGAAAAAAATATGCAGATACTTTTAAGGGTTAAGATATGTATTGCAAACTGAGTGTATAAATACTTGACAGCGTCATGAAGAGTATTCGTTAAGTTTTTCAATTGCAAGCTTACAGTGAAGACTACTTGTCTCGTGTGGTAAGTGGGAAGGTTTGGGCCTCGTCAAGTGGTTTAACCACACCGCCTTGGTTTGTGCTTGGTGACCTACCTTAGTCGATCCACACGAATAACTAGTCTTGATATTGTTTTAGCGTGGATTTAATTCCTTTTTATTCTTTTGCTTAATTGTGTGATGCCGTTGTTGTTGACTTGTAAATGTCTTTCGTTTCGAAATGACAAGGAAGCATCACGGCGGGTGACACATGTGTAGCAGGAATCGCATACCATATCGCAAGCACCTGCTTTCTCTTCTAGTTTATTAATAGAAATTCGCGATGTTTCCATTTTTTATATTTAACAAATGCATATTTAGTTACTTCTGTGTACGTCCAATGTTGTCATTTTGTTTGCCAATGTCCATGGACTAACGGCTTTCTTGGATTTTCGTATTTACTATTTTATCTTGTTCTGTGCGCTTCCCTCGTAATTCATTGATTTACCCTAGAGGCTAATATATCAACAAAAGTATCAATTTTGAACAGTGTAATGGTTTTTTGTACTTTTTCTTTACTTTGTTTTCTCTTTATTGCACGACTTTGACTAAGATAACTTATATAAGAATTCACAAAATAAGAAGAAAAATGATCATGGGGAAAACATAGATAGAAAAACATAATATTATGAAAGCAACATCCAAATACTTGGCAACATAATATGCGATTGAACTTAAAGACAGCCTCTTATGCAATATATATATATATATGGATAAAAAACCAATTGCGTCTGTGATGTCTTTATCTTTCCACGGGTCACATATTGAAAATAACTTGCTTCAGATAAAAGTTTCCAATATGTTTTGTCAACACCTATTGAATAAATTGCTTTGTCATGGTTGGTGTTAGTTACTTTGTTTTGATTGTCATCTTGTATTCAGTTGTGTACACATTTGTATTGTTACAATAGTTGTAACTTTTAAGAATGCACTGTGTGATGGACAGGTTTATTGTTACAAAAGCTATTTAAATAGTAATTTTTAAGAATGCATTGTTTGATGTATTGTAGTGTTATATTTATATATATATATATATATATATATATATTGTCAAGTGACATCAATGTACATTGGAATTTCTACACATGCTTTGCCAGATCTTATATTATATAACGCAAAAGAAGTTGACGTATACGACATATCGCCAAATCTTTGCCAGTTTATTTTTATTCACGTAATGATTATCTAATAACAAGGCGTTTACATATTTTTTGACGAATATTCACGTATGGAAAATTTGCCATAGCACTGACCAGTTGACCAGTATACATATAAATGTAAACCCCATCCACTTCCTGTTTTGAAATATATATAATGAGACTGGTAAATACACCCCTGAGAGTGTTACATGATTGTAATAAGAGGATCACTCCTTACTTTAACAATTTTCTTGTATATGCTATACTATTATTTCCTCCAACATTCTAAAATATTATAAACTAGTGAGTGAGTATAGATTGGTTAATCCTTACACCAACATCATAATATTGAATACTTCTCATTGTTATTAATCCCAGAACCCTTAACATGTTATATAAAATAGCCCACTTACTGCCTACATCATATAGATGTGTATTTTACACTGTTAAGTCCCCCATCTCCTTAAAGTGGTAAGTATTTCATATTATGTTATATATTCTTAACTGTCAGAACAAAACATTGTTACTCCGTTCTTGAAACCAAACCCCTGTATTTTCATTCTATATATTCTTTGAATTCACAGGGTAATTACATGTATAAGTTCATTTTATCCTTACATGAACGACCTTCGGTAGCCTTTCTGGGATATGGTTTACGTTTATATACGTAATGTAAAAGAATATCTATATCAAGGTCAATTAGGTGCAATTGCATACATGTACAGACATTCTGAAACGAAACTTGGCACTATTCTTGTGAGAATTTTCAACAGCTTTTTTAAAAGTACCGTTGGCTCGCATGCAATATTAATTACAAAAATAGACTTTTATCTAATCTAAATACATATTAGGTATTTATTTTGTGTTATGTTATGCCTGATGAGTCACAATGCATGATGAGTCACAACTTATTTGATAACGAGTACTTGATAATGATAAAACCGTACCTATACATGTATATATATGATGTATAACTGGCATATTTAAAGAGTGTCATATTATCTTTCTTAATGATAAATAGCCATTATATTTTATGAATACACTGTTTGCATGTAGACTGTATAGGAACATATGAAATAATAAATACGAAACAGTAAACTCATTTTCAATAGACCATAAACATGTTTTAAAAAACGGAAATCGGGGTCATGTACAGAAAACAAGTAAACACATACAAATATTAAGCTATCAAGGAAATATAACGAGCATATATATAGTTGGTGCCATCGGCGGGTGAGCGTTCTTGCTTAACACATGTCATCCGCCGTTATCTATCCGTATTAATTTGGTACAGTTTATGTAAATCTTTTAAAAGTAAACTGAATCGCACAGCCAATGCATGTGCTATGGCAAATGGAAACCCCTCGTGAGAGATTACTTAATGTACTTATACAAGTATACAGCTATAATAAATGCAAATGCAGACCAACTTTACATTTTATTTATCGATTGACATAAGCATAGTTTACCAAGGTTATAGGGCAGTACGTATGGTGGTTTACCTTCCAATTTAGTGTGAAATGGCGGTCAAGGTAACACAGTTGGATGTTTAAATTTAGCTATTTGAAAAATTTCTTCCAAGATTGTTTTTTCTACCTCTGTACTAGCAATATTTTTTCTTCGAACGTCATCTACGTGAGTAATTTCAAAAGATCTTAGACTTAAGTAAAATGTTCCC
>JAUMGZ010003698.1:0-10437 GCA_032359645.1 Pododesmus macrochisma | reverse complement strand
AATTAGCGACTTTTCGCCGCGCTGTTTATCGTCTTTTCGCCCCGCTGTTTAGCGTTATTTCGCCGCGAAAAGACGCTTATTAGCGTTATGTCGCCCCGCTGTTTATCGTTATTTCGGGAACTCCTTCGTCCACTTCATACTTCTCCCCCTTGGAAGTTTTCCTCCCCAGAGAGGCTTGCCACCTTGGAGCGTGCCGATGGTGGGGTAGGGGGCGTGCCACCCGAATTGAGGACCGAACTGGCCGTATCCCCAACCAACTTCCCTGTGCTAGACACCTTATGGCGGTAGGGAGGTTTGCGCGTCTCGGTGATCTGGAGAGCTATGCTGGCGGGATTTTTAAACCCTGGCACGATAAAGATCCCCATGTTAAGTTCGTTTAAAGAGTAGGCGGAAACGCCGTTGCATGGACTAATTCTTCTTTCTGAACTATCTCTTTTCCTTTCGTTTCCCGTTCCTGTCCCCGCTTCTCTTCCTGTCCTATCTTTTGGTTTTTTCTTCTTTTGTCTTTTGCCACAATATCGGTGAAATATTCTGGACGTGACGTTAAGCCCTAATTATAATAATAAATAAATAACCAAACATGGGGAAACCATGAAAACTCGAAGCCTGCTGCGAGTATTGGATCTCGCCATGTCATAATTCCGGAGGAGGGTATCTAAAATTTCCCTCCAATTCAGAAAATCTCGGGATTTTAGAAGGAGGATGGCTATCCCCGAACTGGGAACCGCTACTCCGTTTCCCTGCCGAGCCACGTGATTATTTCTCCTGAACTGGAGAACCCACGTGCTCGTCTCTGTCAGAGTCGTTAAGTGGTCGATCTGCCGCCGGACTCGTATTTTCATCACTCATAATGAATTATGGATATGTATATATCCAATGATAAACGATAAAATTTATTTTAAAAATGATATAAACGTACAAACTCCGCCAAATCGGTTACCGATAATCAGTTGAGACCGTCAACAATGAAGGCCCAGAGAAAGAGGGTGAATGCCCGAATGTACAGAACGGGTGTAGAGAGTAAAATCAATGCGCATGCGCTAGGTTTTGTTTACGTCTGGTTCGCTCTACACGAGGGTAACGACTCTGGGCCAATATTGGTAGTAGGGAAAGAATATCCATATAAGTGTCACATATTGATCCAACATACAAAACACTTGTACATAATTAAAAACATTATACAAAAGATCAATATCCAGCCATTCAATGTGTATATCTTTAACACGAGAACAACAATATGAACCGAAAAAATAATAATGTATTTACGCTATAATATTTATAAATAGATATTATAAAAATACTTTATGTCTACAAATGTAGTATAGATATATCATCTTATAAGAAAAATAACCAGAATACAACGAAACAGAACATTAAACGCACAGTTTTAAAGCATCGACTTGTAACATATCGTAATAAAACTTGTAACATTGTTCTCATATTCCCTTTCAAGCTTTTTTCCATTGTTACTGATCGATGATATATTCATATCACTAACTTTATACTTACTTTGAAATCACATACTGTTTAAAAAATATTTAACAAAATATTGTATATATTTGTTTGAATATATATTTTTATAGCGAATCAAGAAATATTTCAGAAATAAAACAAGAGATCCTGAAGGAAAGTGACCTAACCTCGAATTATTTCCAAGATATTTAGACTAAACCTTGAAATTATTGTATAATAAAGGAAATATAGTTACCGTAGTTTAACAAGATTTTCCTCAAGGACAGTAATTTCGAATTATTTATTCCAAACAAGTAATGAACATGGATGTACCACTTAACATTTCAGACGAGTAGCAATAACAGGATCTTTTTTTAGAATGCTGCCAGGTCAGCCAACATGGAATTTTTAATTCTCCAAAAATAATAAGTAGCACGGTAGAACATAACAGTGTTTCATATAACTACATTTACAAAATTACTAACTTACAGTTACAGTATCGCCGAACGTTACAAATGAAAGGTATAGTTGTACTACAGTATCATAGAACGACACACAAGTAGTGTATGTATAACTATCATATTTTTTCAATTCAATTCTTTAATTTTCCTTGAGCATGTTTTGCTCATGGGCATAACAAATAGTATAAACACATAAACATAACGTCATGGCTACATACAGTGTAGAGAACATAACTTTTTCAAGTTATATTACAGCATATAACGTATGCCATAACAAACACAATACAGCAACCTAATGATGTCATTACAAACACAATACAGCAACATATTGATGCCATAACAAACACTATACAGCAACCTAATGATGCCATTACAAACACAACACAGCAACCTAATGATGCCATTACAAACACAATACAGCAACCTAATGATGCCATAACAAACACAATACAGCAACATATTGATGCCATAACAAACACAATACAGCAACATAATGATGCCATAACAAACACAATACAGCAACATAATGATGCCATTACAAACACAATACAGCAATATAATGATTCCATTACAAACACAATACAGCAACCTAATGATGCCATAACAAACACAATATAGCAACATAATGATGCCATAACAAACACAATACAGCAACATAATGATGCCATTACAAACACAATACAGCAACATAATGATGTCATTACAAACACAATACAGCAACCAAATGATGCCATTACAAACACAACACAGCAACCTAATGATGTCATTACAAACACAATACAGCAACATAATGATACCATTACAAACACAATACAGCAACATAATGATACCCTTACAAACACAATACAGCAACATAATGATGTCATTACAAACACAATACAGCAACACAATGATGTCATTTCAAACACAACACAGAAACCTAATGATGTCATTACAAACACAACACAGCAACCTAATGATGCCATTACAAACACAATACAGCAACCTAATGATGTCATTACAAATACAATACAGCAACATAATGATGTCATTACAAACACAACACAGCAACCTAATGATGTCATTTCAAACACAACACAGCAACCTAATGATGCCATTACAAACACAATACAGCAACATAATGATGCCATTACAATCACAATACAGCAACCTAATGATGTCATTACAAACACAATACAATAACATAATGATGCCATTACAAACACAATACAGCAACACAATGATGACATTATTAACAGAATACAGCAACCTAATGATGTCATTACAAACACAATACAGCAACATAATGATGACATTACAAACACAATACAGCAAAACAATGATGTCATTACAAACACAATACAGCAACACAATGATGTCATTACAAACACAATACAGCAACATGATAATACCATTACAAACAGAATACAGCAACATAATGATGCCATTACAAACACAATACAGCAACCTAACGATGCCATTACAAACACAATACAGCAACATAATGATGTCATTACAAACACAATACAGCAACCTAATGATGTCATTACAAACACAATACAGCAACATAATGATGACATTACAATCATAATACAGCAACCTAATGATGCCATTTCAAACACAATACAGCAACATAATGATGCCATTACAAACACAATACAGCAACATAATGATGCCATTACAAACACAATACAGCAACCCATTGACGCAATTACAAACACAGCAGACTTGTTCAAGACTTGACCCTGGGGTCAAAAATAGTTTAAACGTTTTTGGGTCAAAGTTCAACACTATAGCAAATAGTTAACTATTCACATTTTTGAATTCTTGTCCAAAACTATCGTACCAATTTCATTCAAATTTGGTAGAAGTCATCCCTAGGGAAGAGAATCAAGATTTGTTCAAATGAAGGGGCTCGGGCCCAGGGGCGCCACTTTGGAGGCCGCAAGGGGGAAAATTTTATAAAATTTCAAAAATCTTCTAATAAACTAGGAGGCCTACAGCTTAATGTTTTGGTATGTAGTAACTTCAAGGCATGGAGAACCAAGTTTGTTCAAGGCTTGACCCTGGGGTCAAAAATAAGTTACGCGTGTTAGGGTCAAAGTTCAACACTATAACAAATTTGATAACTGTTCACATTTTTGACTTCTTGTCCAAACCTACTGGACTAATTTTATCAAAACTTGTTAGAAGTCATCCCTGAGGAAGGATATCCATATTTGTTCAACTGAAGGGGCTCGGGCCCCAGGACGCCACTTTGGGGGCCGAAAGGGGGAAAATTTGACACAAATTTCAAAAATCATCTTAAAAACTAGAAGGCCTAGTGCTTAATGCGTTGGTTTGTAGTAACTTCAGGGCATGGAGAACTAAGTTTTTTCAAGCGGTGACCCTAGAGTAAAAAGTATACAAATGCCGATCCAAATGGACGTTAAGGCCCGATGGGCCTCTTGTTTTTATTCATATCCTAGTTACATATGATACTAGTACGATGATATATTATACTTTAGTTGTACAGATGACGTTGTAGCAATGAAGTTTATCCGTAGTTTGTGTTGTATTATATCTATGTTTTTATAGATCAATATAGAGCACTTTGCTCACCGGGAACATATACATTTAGTATATATTAAATCTAACTTAACTAATAATATGTATAACAATATAAAATCCTGTAATAAAAAATGCTGTATTGTGTTTGTAATGGCATCCTTATGTTGCTGTAATGTGTTTGTAATGGGATCATTAGGTTGCTGTATTGTGTTTGTAATGACATCATTATGTTGCTGTATTGTGATTGTAATGGCATCATTATGTTGCTGTATTGTGTTTGTAATGACATCATTGGATTGCTGTATTGTGTTTGTAATGGCATCATTATGTTGCTGTATTGTGTTTGTAATGACATCATTAGAATGCTGTATTGTGTTTGTAATGGCATCATTATGTTGCTGTATTGTGATGTTAATGGCATCATTGTATTGCTGTATTGTGTTTGTAATGGCATCATTGGGTTGCTGTATTGTGTTGGTAATGACATCATGGCATGTCCTATTGTCTGCTACTCCTTTCCTCTTAAAAAGAAATGTCTGTCTTTTGAACTGTCGCCGAAACATTTTACAATGGAAAGTTTGCAGCCATGACACAAAAGCTCATATATCTGATTCAGTTAGACGCTTTCGTACAACGCGTTTTTGATGAAGCGTTTTAGTGATCTTAGAACAAGCTAAAGATAAAAGTCATAGTGACCTGCTTTTGGTACTCGACACGTCGCCCTCTCTAGATCCATTGACCTGCACAGTTTGATGTCCCTCATGAAATAGCGTAGAAGATTGCTCCAGAAACCTGAATGTCTTTCATGGAGGTCATTAGTCAATAAATATGTAGCAGTCACTTACTTTTGTTATGCGGCACACTGTCAATCCCCACATGTATCCACGCATAAAAGTTTGACGACCATACATGAAACAATGTATGAGATTGCTATGAAAACCTAAACAAAATTCAGTGGAGGTCATTTGTAAATATGTAGGTCGCAATTACCTACTTTTGGTATACGACAAACTACATTTCCCTATATGTATCCACAAATAAAGTGCGATGACACTACATGACAAAGTACAGGGAATGTGTGCCCTGGCAAAAACGCTTGGACGGGCGCGCTGACTAGACAAATACCATTTCCCCCCACATTGTTAAAACAGGTTGGGTTTATAATTGTAAAATCGAAAGACTGACCGACTCAAAATGATGATCAAAAGAGCTGAGTGACTGTATTGATATCCTTGTAATAAGAGATATGTAACAATCACTGTGGTATCACTAAAATGCACTGTGTCGCGTTGAATTAGAAGTGAGCTATAAGGGTCAATATTTAAAAGAAGTTCAACTCGCAATCAGAGGGACACATCATCAGAACCCAATCTCATCGATTCCCCTCCACGTTACAAGCCAGCGTACAGTCACGGTTGTTGTGTAATTACCCAGGACCATGTACAATATTTGTCTGACCAGTGGATCGTAATAAACATCTACGATTTGGAAGTCAGTTGATCATTTTTCTACACGAAGTAGAAAGTGTCTGTAAATACAATCTTTCTCAAGCTGTAGACCAATTCACTGCAGAAAAATGGACAAGGTATACCGTTAGAAACAAACGAAGTAAAAGAAATCTGCCTTCAATTCGGTCCCGAATAATAGACCTAAAAAGCATTGGTGAAGAAACCAGTTCTTCAAAAGCTCACAGAAGACCCTTAGTACTTACTCCAGATAAAGGAGAAAGACAAAGTTCATGGTAAACCAAGAAATATGAATTATTTAAAAACACGCAAAACAGTCGGAACCACTAAACACTAAAACAAGTGACCCATACCCGCCAACATCAAATGAACTCCTTCTCAAAGACTCGCCATTGTCTGATCAAGTAAACAAAAATATTTTCTTCCAAACCATATTTCACAACACAAAGTAAAACAAAACAGGACTTAAACAACGTTAGACAAGTTATATATTTGTGTACGGTCAAAAACAACCGCTAAAGTCAATCACATGACTTCAGAGTAACAGCTGGATCATATAACTGAATCCTTCAATGCTGCGTACCTTTTTGGCTGAAGAAGACAAACTACAAACTCATCAAAAGCTACTCTTGAGTGTTTCCGTACTATGTGAAAAAAACATTCAACAGGAGAACTTATAGATTATTTAACGGTTCTCAAGCCTCCAGACTTTAATAACTTCATCCTAATGCTCAAACGATGACAATTTAGTCCATTAGTGCCAACCTGACCAGAGGTGAATACAGTTCAATAGATGTCACCTGACATTAGCTCGCCTGCCTTCGTGGAACTAACGCGTTGTCAATTGTAAACATTTACTTAAAAACCTGGCTTTAATCTGTCTGTGCACACATTTGAACTCTTAAACAAAGAGCGGAAGCCACTATTTCCGCTTATAGGTATGGCAGTAGCTAATCTGATTGACAGCTAGGTTGGGCGGAGCCTAGTGTGTTTGCTCCTTTGAGGTACTGCTATAATCCTTGGCCTTCTCTGATTGGCTTAAAAAAAGAAACGATTTTTATGTAATTGTAAGGTGTGATTTTTGTCCTTTATTTACACCAAGATTTCTTCCCCAGTCCCTTTTTGGATTCCTAGCTTTGGTACTCTCACTCATTTGGTTGGTTTAATGCCGTTTTAAATGTCTGTCTCAGTTTGCAAGTTCATTCTGTTGATCCTATGTATTCTTGTTTTAAACAATATTGGTTCTATATACCCCAATGCTACTACAGATGTAAACATTTAGCTCCATTCCTTCTAGCGTATAAGAATTATCTTTTGAAATTGTCTTAAATTTCCCATTTTTTGCCCCCTAGTATTGCCCCTGAGGACAAAACCCCGTCATTTGAACAAATCTGAATTCCCTTCTCACAGGGGCGCTTTCCACCAAGTTGGGATAAAAATGGTCCAGAGGTTTTGGAAAATACCCTAAAACGTGTTACCTGTTACCTGTTTCCAAATCCAGGTTACGCTTTGAACAAGCTTAGTTCTTCTCAACTCAAGGCTACCGTTTATATAATCATTAAGCTCTATAGCTTCTAGTTCATTGGAAGATTTTAGAAATCCTTCCAATTTGGCCGTCTAGTTGTGCTCCCCGGAGGTTGACCGGGGCGTAACAAACGGGTTTTCAATGTGTTAGCCCGATGATCAAATCCGAAGCGCGCAGTGCCAGGGTAAGGATATGGGAGGGGGTCTTCCTCCTTCCCATCGATGGGGATCCCCCGGAGAATTTTGTTTTCTAGATCGCCTGAAACGCGTTCTCCCGTCAGTTTCAATGACACTTTTAAAGCAAGAAAATATCATTTTCCCCTATTATTTTACAAATAGTTTGCTAATTTTGGGGTACGTAGGGATTGGTACTCATTTACGCAAGTTCTGTTATGGTGTTCGGTAACATTATTCCACATTTGGTCAAAATGATGTGTAAACCCGGGCTTTTTCGCTACATAGGTTGTTACGCGCCTGGTTGATCCATAACATTTGAAGAAATTTAAATCTTCTTCTCTAATGATGCAGTTTGGATGAAATTGTTGATGTGGTTTTGGACAAGAAATGTGAATAGTTTAATTATTTGCTATTGTACTGACCTTTGAACCTAAAACATGTAACCTAATCTAATGTTTAACTTCGGTCCTGAGAGAAATTTGGTTCTTCATTCACGAAGGTATCTGAATATAAAAGCGTTAAGCTTTAGAACTTCTAGTTTTTTGGGAGAATGGTTTTGATTTTTTGGCAAAATCACAAATTTGGCCCCCTTTTTGTGCCGTTTGGTGGCCGAACATCATTATCTGCACATATTTCAATCTCCTTCTCTCAAGCATCCTTTCTATAAGGTTTGTTTGAAATGGATTAAATTGTTTTGGAGGTGTATTTACAATTATAAAATATGCTATACCGGTAGTTTTGAATGTTTACCCCAAACTATTTTTGACCAAAGTGCCATGCCTTAACAATTCTGGTGGTGACTTTTTGAAGCAGCTATTGTTTGTTTGTCAATAACCTTTATTCTGTTGGTCCTATTTGTTCTTGTTTAACAATACAAACTTGCAATGTGTAGTGGGCCTCCATTAAATATATAATTCATAAGCGACGAAAACAAAAGCTCTGTATGAGAGGACAACGATTCCAGGCCTAGCTATGAATCAACTAACGCTCAAGAAAAAACGGACCGGCTCTCAACTTCCAAAGGTAGAAAAAGTTGCAAGAATTGAGGTCTAGCTCTTCTTTTTTTATTAGAAAACATGAAATATTATTATCTCGTTTCCCCTTTCTTTCCCAATAGTAGGAAAGTCCAATCATTTAAACAAAATCTGAATCCCATTCCCTTAAGGATGCTTCAGATAAAATTGGTCCAGTGGTTTTGGAGAAGTCATGATATATAAGTCAAGTCAACAGCGATGCATTAACATGTTGATTTATTCAAAGAGGCTTTAACAGAATATGTTAATACGACTGCAATAGCAATACAAAATGTTATTTATCTTTAAAACAATTCGTATTAGAAAAACCAACTTAGCCAGTTTAATATATATTAAAGAAATAATATCTTTATAAAAAGCTCTGAAAAATAACTATTCTTGTGATGAACTCAACACTGACTTCGGAATGACGTATTGTCCTTTTATAACTGCACACTTACATTGTGTTTCATGAGTAAGCTATAGTCAACATTTATATTTATCTTTAACACAATTATAATCATTATTTGTCAATATTTCATTTCATGCTATAAATCTTGTCTCTGCTCTGTGACATCATTATATACTTTAAGAAGGATTTTCCCGAGGTTTGCATTACTTTCCATATGTCGATGTGCATCTGCTATGTTTTCCAGTTTGTATTCCGTATCAATGATCGGATTCAGCGTTCCATTTTGAAAATGAGGCAAAGCTGTTTCTTTGAACTGCTGAATAACTTCTGCTTTATACTGAAAATACATAGAATGTTAAACTTAAAAGGGAAGCATCACGAATTTCTATTAAACACTAGAAGAGATACCAGGTTCCCACAAAGATTGAGCGTTTCCTGTTGCACATGAATCATCCGTTGTGATGTCTCTGTGTAAATTAGATGTATTATAGCCGGTCAAAGCTTGAATGCTTAATAAGAGATATGTCTGATTTGTTTTTGCATCAGATTAGCCCTAATATCAACAAGACAACCACTCTTTACAATTTAGGAAAGTATGAAACTGTATCTTTTTAGGTCCACAAGTAATTGCGACTGGTTATGTGGAAGAGCCTCTAGCAAAATGACATAGTACGACTCAATTACAGACACAAACAATGGCCAGAATGAACTTGCGAACCGAGAGGAACATTTAAAATGACGTCAAACCAAACATATGAAAGAGAGGACCTGGTTCATGACCCAAAGACAAGCAACAAATCAACCGTCATCAACGAACTCAAAATGAAAATAAATTTAGAGTAGACGAGACCAAACAAAAAGCTAGGAGGCCAAAAAGGGGCAGGGTGAAATCCCGATGTAAATCAACCTCAACCCAACCAGCAATATAGAAATGGTCTTGTTAACAAGGTAGCTGAACACGCAAAACAGGAATTTTAAACGCATTCCTCTGGACAGTCCCGTCCTCGTCAGCAGAATTGACGTAAAGATGACGTAATAATTTGAATAGTTTTATAGAATCAAATACAGACAGATGGATTGACAGACTTACTTACAATACAAAAGAGTCGAAATGTCAATTAGTCAAGCACACGCATTTAGAATTCAGGTATAAAGTGTGATATTCTATCCAACTAAGTCAATTATATTTTTTTAGAATCTTTTTTAATCGCCATTCTTTTATAAAAGCACAAAGATAATGTGCTTGTAGGCACAGGTACTTGGGGTTAATGCACATAAGCTCTGTGACAAACACCGGGTTTTATGCATATATATGGGAGCCCTAGTTGGCAAGCCATCGTGGACAAAAATAGGGATTTTCTAATATTAATAATTCATTTATTAATATTAAGAATTCATTTATA
>JAUMGZ010003687.1:0-10437 GCA_032359645.1 Pododesmus macrochisma | reverse complement strand
GTTGTCGTTGTGGTTGTCGTTGTGGTTGTCGTGGTGGTTGTCGTTGTGGTTGTCGTTGTGGTTGTCGTTGTGGTTGTCGTTGTGGTTGTCGTGGTGGTTGTCGTTGTGGTTGTCGTTGTGGTTGTCGTTGTGGTTGTCGTTGTGGTTGTCGTGGTGGTTGTCGTTGTGGTTGTCGTTGTGGTTGTCGTTGTGGTTGTGGTTGTGGTTGTCGTTGTCGTTGTCGTTGTCGTTGTCGTTGTTGTTGTTGTTGTTGTTGTTGTTGTTGTTGTTGTTGTTTTGTTGTTGCTGTTGCTGTTGCTGTTGCTGTTGTTGTTGTTGTTGTTGTTGTTGTTGTTGTTGTTGCTGCTCCTGCTGCTGCTGCTAACTAATTCTTAGTATTAATCACTTATATATTTCATATTATGTTTTATCGTGTATCTTTGTGTTGAGTGAATTGTTAATCACTCTGTAGCCTTTGAAGAATAGACTACAATCTTAATAAAGAAATTCTTCTTTTTTTATTTGTCCAGGGCGCCAAAAGTCATTAGACAAGTGGGCAGAGTGGGCCCTTGTCAGAGTTAGAGCTAATCCCAAACACCAGCGATTCTAACAAGTCCCTCCATCAAAACAAACAAATTAGACATTAACAGCAGAAAAGCAGCAGTAACCATTAATCACATTGACCAACGAGAGCCGCCAGCATCACAAGGACAACAAAACCAACAAAAACAAAATAACATGCCACGGCAAAACAAGCGTGAAGGGAGACAACAGCAACAACAACAGCAGTATCATCAACAACAGTATCCACAAGAACAGTATCTACAACAGTATATACAAGATGCGTATCCACAACAACAGTATCCACAACAACAATATCCACAACAACAATATCCACAACAACAGTATCCACAACAACAGCAACATGAACAAGAAAGCAGAAACCGTGGTAAGTATTTGTCATCAATTACCGAGTGTAAACCATATAATGTCAAAACAATTTTATCGAGAATGTTGGGAAAAAGGACCGCATAGAAAGAAAGTGTTGCTATCCAAACCAATAATAGGTTACACGACAAAACACTAACTGATACCAACTCCGTACCAAACTTACCAAGTAATCAGACAACAACACAAAATACAAAGGAAAATGTTTCTAAACAAGGTCAGAAGGCAGCCTCAAACAATACCCACTCTAGTTCACAACTACGCAACAGTCTGAAACTTTACAATATGGCGTATGGGTATGGCGACACAAAATGCTAAAAGGAAAAGCATTTTACAAAATTCAATGGGTATGTTATAGCGACAGAACACGGGAACCCATAGAATCAATACCAAACGAATTACTGGTAGAGTTTCAAAGCAAGTACACACCTTTCGGTAAACGTAAACAAACGGTCACAGACATGTTTCCATAAAATACCTTTAGTCTTTCATGGGAAAAGGTCATTATTAACTAAAGTCAATAAGAAAATGGGATTTAAAATAACATGAATAGAGGTCATCTGTTGCAGTCGATCTTGTTAACTAAAGGTATTCCACGGAAAACAAAGTCTTATATATTTATCATTTACATTAGTTCTCAAAGTGATTATTATGAAATCACACACCTAAATACTCTGAGACAACCCCTCTGTACCCAACACAGAGGCCTGATTAACAGACTGTAGGTACCACTGATTGGTCAGTATATTATAAATAATAAAGTTTTGTTGTAATCCTAATCTGATATTGTCCTGTGGTCATTGGAAAAAAGGAATGGTTTTAATCCGGTGCTGTCTTGTGTGAAAACTAGGAGCTGATGTTACAGTGGTCTAACATAGAACTTTTGTAGCAAAATACCCCTGAAAACACCCCTGTTTACAAATGGCGCCCATAGGCAAGTCGAGAGTTGAAAAACACGTTAATATTTTGTGTTCTTCAGTTAGTTGGGACCTTATTCTTGAACTTGAGATAGCTATAAGTTCGGTTAAAGCGAGGATGGGATTGGTATAGTGCAAAATGCTAACATGATCGTCTATGTAAAATGATTTACGTCTGTGATCTCTTAAGTGGCCATGTTTCAACATGTTTTGATTAAAATAAATGTAGGAAGTAATGCTGGACAACATAACTTTCATACATTGACTGACCGCTCAATACGAATTTAGTTATTTTGTTATTAAGTCATCTACAAGCTCTGCAACTAGTAGTCTGTTCCTTTATGTTTCTTTTTCCAGTTTGGCAATGACCTTATTTGACGACCTTCAGAACAGCAACACATATACACCATTTTTGAAAAGTAAGAATATTTATGTGATAGACTATGTTTGTATTGTCAAGATGGATTAATAGTGCCGTCTTACTGCAATATCACGCCATAGACACATTGACATGATACCTCACTCGGTCACAATAGTCTGACACCGAGCCAACCATTCCTCCTCCTACCGAGTAATGCTGAGCACTTAGCAGGGAGCGAGAGATTGCCTATTTTAACGTGTTTGGTTTTGATGCGACCGGGACTCGAAACCACGACTTGGGATTCTAGCACCAGTCTAGGACGTCGCGATCTTTGTCTGAGCCCTACCCTTTAACCTGTGTGACTTAGGTAACCCAACCAGGAACATGAGCGCCATCAAACATGCACTAATTTCCATGACACCAAGGCATTAAGGCCAGAAGTTACTTATAAACATCACATTTTTCATTGTGTAAATAACTTCATGGATTTTTGATACATTGCCTGTATGTAGAGAAGTTATTCAAATACAACATGCTATCATAAAAAGTTGACTAATATAACCATATAGAGAAAGTTGTTTAAAATACTTAAAATGTATACAGATTGTTTAATACACAATGTTATGCACACAAACGAAATTAATATGTAGATAGATATGTTACAAGAATAAGAAATGAAATTATTATTTTTAAATAAGCTTATTAATATTAATCTCTATAGATACACTGGGGGGAGCATTCTCCATTTCAAAACAAAAAAGAAATTAATTTCAACCGCTGACAGTAACATTAATGTTTTATAAAAAGAAAAAATGTATGGGTACCCCTTGATATTTTTTTTTTAGTTTTTGGAAAATCAAGTATCTAAAGTATATTTAGTTTAATTGTTACATTTATCATTTGTGTTTGTGACAGAAAAATGTTTTTTACTATTTCACAGTACCTGGTTGTCAATATGTCAACGTGTAGAAAATTACAATTTTTTCCACCATAAACGATTATTGTTGATTATTTTTATCCAGAAGTATTTTTTTATGCATAGGTAAGTGATTTGGATGTATTTCCATTCATTGTTGCTCCGAAAAAACAAAAACAAATAATTTTGCCTATGTCGAGGTACCCCTTACTTCCTAAAGAGGCATACTCCTTCAATTCATTTTTTCCCTTCAAAAATGATATAAAAAAAGATTTATAAAAAGGGTAATATAGTGAATAAGTTGATATTGATTCATTATTCATTTATTGAAAATAAGTATTTTGCTTCTACAGTCTTTATTATATCCTCTTCTGATAGTATATTCTGTTTACATTTAGATAATATGAATCAGTGGAACGATTTTTCTCTATTCAAAGTTATGCAACTCTAGTTAAACATTTACTTTAGTCTTACCTCAATGTGATCAAACAATGTTTGTTGTATAAGATCTTGAAATAAAAAAATATTAGTATCTACTTGACTTTATCTATTTGTTTATTTAGCATGACACTTCAAAATGCAGTGTTAGTCTGCTTTGATTGTGTAGCATATCGTGTCACCTGCATTTGTTTATTGGGGCATGTTATAATGATTTGACACTTCTGTGTAGTACACACGCTGTTCACTTGAGAGTTTCATTCATCAAGAGCAATAAATATATTAAGTAACTTTATTTACTTTATGGCCCATCTTGTCGTAATAGTAAGGATGGCCGATGTTTTTATGACAAATGTACCGGCCTGTGATGCTGACCTACACGACTATTGGTATTAACAGCCGATTAACTTGTTTGTAAGTCGGTGTGACCTCTGTCGTATACGCATCTATCAATCACGTTTAAACTGGTTTGATTAATACCAGGTGTGCTCATACCCTGTTTAAGACATTGTATTAACACCTACGGCTTACCTGGTGACGGCGTGTGTCACCATTAATCGAACATGTGCATTACGTTTACCTGTACACACATGGTTACATTACGTCTGCTATGTTGTGAACTCCCCGGAAGTTCGGCGCGCCCCCTGGTGACGGGAGATAAATGTATTGCGGGAGAGGCCCATTCGCGAATTAAAATTTGTTCAAATGGTAGGGCTTGTCTACTGGCGCCAGAAGGGGGGAAATTTGATTAAAAATGTGGTTAAATACTGTAATGCTTAAAACCGCATGCACTTATCCATACAGATGTAGTAACCTGGAGGCATGGAGTGTCCCTGGTGTTAAAATAGGTTATGTTAAATGCAATACTTGTTACACATAACTTTTCACATTTTCGATTTCTCGATAGCACTTGGGCCAAAAACTGATTGCATGTTTGAAGGAAGGGTTTAAGAATTTATTTTTTAAAAGGGTCCTCGGCCTCAAGAGGCGCATTTAGGGGGAAAAAATGGAGAACAATTTGACGAAATTAAAAAAAAAACAAGGCCTATAGCTTAATTCTTGTTTATGAGGTTAACAATAAGTAATGCGTTTTTGGGTCAAAGTCCAATGAGAACGTCCAATACTATACTACTTCCCAGTGCTTGACACCTTACCGTTGAAGGGAGGTTAGAGTGTCTCCATGACCCAGAGCTATGCTAGTGGGAACTTATATTCCTGGTAGGGTTACTCAAGTCAGACGTGTTGAAGGCTAGGACTAGACAAAGTTCAACATATCCTGCGGAGGAGAAGCTAAGCTGACGGTCCAGTGTACAGGAATTTTTAATCCCTGGCACGATAAAGTTGCAAATGTAAAATTCGACAAAAGAGCAGACGGAAACGCTGTTTCATGGGCTCATCCTTCTTTCTGAAGTATAAATATTGCTGCGATTTTCCATTCCTGTCGCCGCTTCTTTTCCTGTCCTATCGTTTGCTTATTCTCATTGGTCTTTTGTCGTGATATCGGTTAAATTCTCTGTTAGTGAAGCCCTAATTAAACTACACTAATGACGCTTGTTTCATAGCTAGGCCTTGCGTCATGTTGGAGGTTTTGTCGTCTTTTCGTGCTGTCTTTTGTTGTGTTTCAAATATCAGAGAAGGCATCACGGAACAAATTCAGGGGCATCAATGTCGCCTTTGATATTTGTAACTCACTTTACATTAAAAAGTAGAAATAAACCCTAAAAACTTTCAAACGGTTATCGATGCACAGATAAGTATCCATATTGAATAATAAGATGAGGTTTAATAAAAGTGTTAAGGTTTTTCAAAATTCAAAGGTGACCCCTATGATAATCTAGGTCATCTTAACCATATTGGTCAACGTGGTTACTGATATTGTTCTTGTTCATTTCAAATCCCTTTGGGTTTCATAAAATTTGTCATATCGTATTTACATTACTACTACTGTGCCCACTAAAAAATCTTAATAACTACTGTTTAGTTTCCGTTGATATTTTGTATCCATATATTTGTTTATTACTCCTGATTATGTGTTTACATGTAAACCACAACAGCAACATCTGTATTGATCATGCTGATCTTTCAGTAGCCCTGGAATGAACTCGACATGAAGTGTGAAAAGATGTCATGACATTACAGAATAACGACGTCTGTAAATCATCGTTAATATCAACAGAGGAGCGCTCCATAATTAGTGTTGTTTCTGCATCGGTATTAATGGTCCTCTTTATTGACAAACTTAAAAGAACTAATCCATTTGTACTGATTTAGTCTCCGGAACGCAAGGACAATTATAAAACGTTATCACACTGCTAATAATTCTACGGATTTGTTAACGCTGTTGTGCTTCGTCTAGTTTAATGTTCAGAATATAAATCATTTATTGTTATGATAACAGTATGATAATATCCATTTGTCACATTTATAAATGCACGTAAAAACATTGAGTTACAATCATACTGTAACACATTTCACATGTCTTTTGGTTCCACAAAATCAGCATGTAAAACTGTATCTGGGCCTGAAATGTAGTTACGACATTGCATATCATTCTCACACTCGCCTATGATTAGAATCGAATCTTCCTCGTGGCACCAACACCGATGATGATAATGATGCAATAGTTGAAATGCCCTTATCTTGATACCTTTGTTTCCTAACGAAGCTTCGACAGATCCACACGTTGTAAGTTATCTACAGTAACATGTGTGTCGTTGGTTGAACAAATTTAGAGAGATCGGGTCAGTATGTAAACCAAGTGCTATGAACTCCCGGTTTTGACGCATTCTTTAACTGGGTCCGTTAATCGTTATTGAGTTTATAGGTTTCCTTTCCCGCTGAGCGCAACAAAAGGAATCCGTCCTCATTACTGGCAAACTTCTCTGCGCTCCAATGTATCTGGTTGATAAGCAGATTCTCAAACCTCACCGAACGTTGTTATTTACAGTCAGAATAAGGTATCTTCGTTGTAAACATTAGGAAATTAGTCCTGAGAAGTAGAAAATAAAACATCTTGATTACAATATTACATATTACAACTTTTATGTTCGCACGATCAGAAGTAAGGACGTATTGTTATGCACTGAAATAGTTTTGATTACGATGTACTAGTTTTATTTGTAATGTTAACGAGGAAAAGGTTGCCTAAAACAGCAATCGATCACAATACGTTGAAGATCAGAATATTCTTCAACAATAGGTTTAGGCCGATTTTTATTGGAGATCACAAACAATACTACTCCCTTATTATTATGTTTATACTTATATAAACGTTGTCCACTCTAAGTTCATTCTGCACATATATGTGCATTTCCTGCCCGGCGGTATTCGGTTGCCCTATGGAATTAGATCCGTTAAGTAGGGCATGTTTTAGTTCGCATTGATATTTGTTCGGGTACACTTTTCTGATCTTGCTCCGTTCTCCATAAAACGTCCGTGAAATGTCTTGCAAACGCTTCCCGTTAGAATTGTTAAGAACCTACATCGAATGTCCGTTTACTCATTTTAGGTCATATCGAGACGTGTCTGCTTGCGACATTGCGCACTTATGGTGACTTTATATTGCTGTCTCACTAAAATATCACGCCGCAGACATATTGACATAATACTTCACTCGGTCAGAATGTCTCCTATGTTTTCCAGTTGCGCACAAACAAGCAAACAGCAGTATGAGTTGAATCAACAGAACGAGAGTTATTATTATATTAGGGTTTAACGTCACGTCCAGAATAGTTCACCGATATAGGGACAAAAGACCAAAGAAGAAAAACCAAAAAGAAAGGACAGGAATAGAAGCGGCGACAGGAACGGGAAATGAAAGAAATAGAGATAGTTCAGAAAGAAGGATGAGCCCATGCAACGGTGTTTCCGCCTGCTCTTTTATCGAACTTTACATGGGGATCTTTATCGTGCCAGGGGGTTAAAAATCCCTGTACACGGGACTGCCAGCTTACCGTCCCCTCCGATGGACGTGCAGATCTTTGTCTGGCCTCTACCCTTCAACATATCTGACTTGGGTGACCCTTCCAGAGACACAAGTTCCCACAAGCATATCTTTCCAGATCATCGAGAAGTCTTAGTTATAACGGTATACATTAACATATACAATTAATCCGTCCACCAACAGATATATCTAAATAAGGCCAACCATATTGTAATGGTAAATTATGGCTCTTTTTAAACAGTGGAAAAGGTTACCATACACCGGAATCACGGAAGCATCGCGGTGGGTGACACATGTGTAGCTTACCATATTGCGAGCACCTGGGCTCGCTTCTAGTTTGTTGATAGAAGTTCGAGATATTTCCCGTTTTTAGTTAATAAATGTATATTTGGTTATATTTGGTGTGCGTCCCGTGTTTTCCTTTTGTTTGCCCATGCCAATGGCTTCAACATATTGTCTTAGTTTTTCGAAATTACTAATTTGTATGTTATTTGTGAACAATAATGACAGTGTTTGTGTCAGCCTGTTATCGTATATTTAATCATCCTTGCTTTAAGTACAAAATTACAAATCAGAAAATGCCACAAAGACCTTTGTTCGTCGCACGACGTGACACTAGCGGTTTATAAAAATTCGCCTTATCAAAACCACTGAGTTTTATTGCGATGAGCATGATCTATCAGTTCTATTTAATCTGTCTAGTTTATTCGCCAGAATGACTTCTGTTCAGTCCTTATGTTCAGATGTCGTTAAGATGAATAAAATCAATTCCAGCTTATGTAGAAACTAATTATTATATATTGCATTGCGAACTTTGGTTTTAGACCTGCGACCATTAATCCTAATCTTCACAATCTTGCAATAATGAGAAAATTGTCACATTAAAATGAATAAGAAAATGAATCAATCATAAATGTTATCAACAGCTTAATCGGACGTGAACATTTCTTTTGACTTTCTATCAATCTCCCTAGTTTTTTATTGTTACAAATATTTCAGTGTTTCCGTGGCAAATTCTAAAATAAAGACTGTTAGTCTCTGACGGGAAGTGGGGAGGCCTCATTAACCGGTTTAACCACACCGCCTGGTTTCGTGCAGGATGACTTTCCGAAGTCGGTCCGCATCGAATACTAAACTTGGGTGGATAGTTGTGGTGTCAATTTACCGTCAACCAACACCAGCGTTATTTTTTTAGAAATTTATTCTTATACAAAAATGCAATCTGAAACATGCCTCACATTAATATAATATTAATAAGAGGAAAGAGCTAATACTATGTGTGATACACCTTTGTACCGAATTCTGTGGCTAGCTCTGAAGTAGCCGTCATTAATGGGCGCTTTAGAAAAACTGCATATAACACACAAAAGACCTTTTTTAGTTAATAAATGTATATTTGGTTCGTTTTTTTGTGTGCGTCCAACGTTTTTTATTGTTTGCCAATATCCATGGATTTACGGCCTAGAATATCGTCTTGGTTTTTCTATTTACTATATTCTTTTGTCTCCAAGGCCTTTGTTTATTCAGAATGCTTTCCCCTTTCAAGATCACTATTGATGACGCTTTGTTTGTTGCTAGGACATGGATATTGGATGAGGCCTTCTCAGAGAAGTGTTCATTCTAGCAAGTTTTGTAAACTTTATAAGAAATGAGAACAAATTTAAGATGCATTTTAGTAAGTTACTTGGAAAAAGTAAAATAATAAATTCAAATATCATCCATCGTGTTGTTTGTGTTTTGTTGTCTGTTTGTAAATGTCTCTCGTTCTGTTGACTCCATTCATATTGTTTTTTCGTATCTGTAGAAGTCATACTGTTGTACGATAGATGCCATTTCTTTTAGTGTGTGCATTTGACAGTACGTTTGTTACAATTAAATATATATAGCGTTCATTAATCACGGCTGCTTCGAAGCTAGATCTTGAGTGCGGGACGGTGGTGTCTCTCACAGAGTATTGGCGATTACCTCTTGTAAATATCATACTTATTGGAGGCATGTTTCAGACTGCATGTGTGTAATCCTTTAGTAATACAATGTTATATAGGCAATAAAAAGGGTTTTCGGTCATTTTACACGAGAGTCCATTATATTTGTGAGTTACAAAACATGGTTATTATGTATCATAATTTGGAAACAAATGATAGGCAGAAAAATACCACAAACAACTTACAAAAAATCAATGAAGTATGTGTCATTTTGTCTACGAGGAACTTTAATTGTCTCCAACCATTATATCCACCTAACTTTCAATTCGACAGTCTGCATTTTTGCACTCAACCAGGAACACAGAGTTCGCGAGTACGTATATTTGTAGTTGTATTTATTAACAGATTTCACCGTCTGAGAAAGGACATTTGGAAAATGCGGGGGAGTTCGGTGTTGTCTCTCACAGCTTAAATCCTCGTTTAGACATTAAACATTTAACTGGTTCACCCGAATTTGCCAGTTGATATTTAAATCGATTGTTTAATAATGCATAAACAGACTGAAGAAGAAGCGTCTTCCGTCGCCAATTTTTAACTACAATGTATGTTCAGTACATACGAACAAACAATAATCAAATTCAAAAGACATACGTCTATGGAGGTAGAAGCAAATATAGAAAATGTGGGACGCACCAAAAATACAATTATTTATTAAAAAGTAAAACATCAGGAACTTCATTCTATAAAAAATATTATAATCAAAACTTACTATTCGCATGTAGGCTTAAATAACTTATTCTTTACCGTATAGACCAACACTATCATATTTATGATAAACAAGAAGTGGTATATAAATATTTTATTTAAAACTTTTTTGAAGTAATATTGAAATTACCCAAGTTAAATAATGGTGTATAATACATTAAAGATAAAAATACAAAAAATGCAACCTGAATCGTGCCTCCGATAAATGTGATATTTATAAGAGGAAGGAACCAAACTCTGTGTGA
>JAUMGZ010003686.1:0-20602 GCA_032359645.1 Pododesmus macrochisma | reverse complement strand
TTGTTTGCCATTGTCCATGGACTTACGGCCTAGAATATCGTCTTGGTTTTTCGATTTACTTACTTTGTATGAGAAAAGTTAACATATACGCCACAGTAAATACGTTTAACTATAATAATTGGATGAAATAGGTCCAGTGGTTTGGGAGTAAAGTCGAAAATGTGAAAAGAGAACGGCGAAAAGACTACCTTACATATTTGGTCCAGATGGACAATAGCGTTAAATGTTATATCTTAGTTATTCTGATTAAAATAAATAATTCTATTGATTGTTACGACATTATTTGTGGTTGTAAAATATGCAAAATACTGCTGGCTCTGCAACATCAGAGGGTCGTATTTCCTACCTGTTTATTGTGGAAATCAAAATATCTTACAATGTACGCACACAATTTAGTGCATTGTCTAATGCTCCGGTCACAAATTCACGGATCGTGCGCCGGATTAGCCTAGGATACGATCTGGCATCATTCGTGGTAATCTGTAGTGGTCCGTATCTGTCCGTATTGTATCCTTGGTCAATCGTAGTATTACTTGTATATTTGTGACACTTTTTGGGCATAATCGAAACTTCCTCAAGGACCAGACAACCGTAGTACATCCGTCTTCTAATGACCGAACGGTCGCTGAAGACGCTAATCTTCACATATCATCAACCGTAGTACATCCTTACTGATCCGTATTAGAACGTGCTTAGGTTTGGTAGTCCGTAATAAACAGTACGTATTCGTAGTGCATCCCCGGACTCTCAAGTCGCCAAGGATCGGTACGGTTAGTTACGGTAAACTACGTACAAAAATGTACTTGTATGGTTACACCACGGACTGTGGACTAGCCAAGGATACAATACGGTTTCCTACGGAATTGTCACGGATCGGCACAATCACATTGCGTCTTTTAGGGATAGGTAGGGAACACCAAGGATTCTCAAGAATTCTACGTGACATCACGGCATAATACGGCCAAACGGTCCCCTACTCTTTACATGTGCTTGAACAAATTTATGAGAGTAACATTTTACTCAAGTACCGAATCGTAGCAATCCGTATTACTCCCCGTTGTCAACTAGCCCATTTTTCTGCACTATCCGTGGTTAATCGGTAAAAAACCCGTCCTCAAACCGTGGTACATCCGTAGCGGATATAATTTTTTCCGTGGTCATCCGTAAGTTACCTTCCGTGGTGGATCTGGCAAGACGATCCGTGAATGTTTGACCGGGGCATGAGGAAAAAGACATCCATCTTCTGGCGTCCACAGAGTTTTTCGAGATGTTCTGCATAAATAAAATATGTCTTAGGTTGAAAGTGTAGCTATAGATATTGCCATTCCAGCAATCTCGACTGAAAGCATCATCATGGCAATAGTTAATTCAGTTTTCATGACAGTGTAATAAAACGGTTTACTTGCGATATCAAAAATATATAGTTTGTTTTAGTTTGTTTCATTGTACATGTATATAAAATGTCGAAATCGGTTAATCATTGATGAAAAGTTTACTTGACTTGATTATGACATCACGTAACAATGACGTAATTTTTCACTGTAACGGTGAAACTATTGCAGTGCTAATTTTCAAACATTTTAAAGCATTTGTATGACACAATCACAAAGAACGCTTTTTATTTAAATTATATGATCAAGGTAATTTGGAACTCGTTTCCATTTTAAAGGAGATTTATAAAACTCGTCATGACTTTTTCATCAATCTTTTATGAAATACAAACTCGTTATATATCCTTTATTTACTCATGCATACCATGGCAATGAAAATTATAGCAAATTTGCAGACTTTGACAAGGTGTATGCATCGGTATTAGAAGGTCTGTGTGCTAGCATTTACATCAGCCAATTAAGAACGATTTTAATATGCTAAACATACGTGTAATATGATTTTATTATAAATAACTAAATATATGTATGTTTATGAATATCATCTTTAGGTGATGAATTTAGTGAAGGTTGTAAGGATATCGGTAACGCAGATTATACACCAACATGGAAATTTCACAGGAAGATTGTCAGTAAAGCATTTAGGTAATAAAAGATTTTACACAAAATAAATGATCACAAACTAATTTTCTTTAAAGACTTAAGGTAAATCTAGATCATGGCATCACTTTAATCATCACTGTTAAAATCATATTAAAGTACTTATGTAAATCCCCAGATTATACATCAGCATTAATTGCTTCAAAATATTATCATGTGCACAGCATAGAATATGTCTAAAGTAACACTTTCATGTTCTAAAGACGTACCATTCCAGTCAATATATACAGATTGCCGCCAGGCCAACCACCGTAAATTGCCAAGGCAGTCCCAGAAATATCTGACAAAAATATAACATTTATATATCACGTGTAATCAGTTTCAAGTAATTTACCGCTTTTGTCGCCTTTAATCTATAGAAACTAAACAAAATGGTCAATGTTATAAGGCATTCATCTACGGCATTTACATCCATGTGTGATGACACTGACTACTCCAATGGCGTTGACAAAACATAAGACACTGTAAATACATATAACCTATAAAGCAGTTTAGTTCTTATCTTGTCGTAAAGTAAACTGATGTCTGATATTAGATAGCTTTCATTGAGTTTATTAAATCAATCATTTAACTGCCATGTGATATTCAAAGATATGCGAATAAATCAAAAGGTTTCAGATTATTTGAAATATTGTCAAGAGAAAACAGGACTAAAATACATCCTACAATCACAATCATCTGAATTTCGAAACGGTCTTCACATCATATTCCTCTTTAAGGGATAACACTTTATTACGCATGACAAAAATATATGTAAATGTTGTATATTATTTTTTTGATAATTACACAAAACTACATGTTATTATAAATTGTAATCAATCATGTTTTTAATTCCTTCATCGTTTGCTTTAACACGTTCATTTTGGATTTCAGAAGCTATCTACAGGGAGATAACCTTGACGTAGCTATTCAAGGATCAATGGAGAAAGTTATAGAGTGTGTCAAAGAAAAGAAGGGACCAATAAATCCTAAAAGATACATAGATCTGACTGTATTCAACATAATGTGCGCATTGTGTTTCAACACAAAGTGTGTCTGAATTACTAAATTTTTAATAACTTATGCTTCGTAAGATAATTTATATTTTGCACATTGCAAAATGCATGCATTTAGTTTGAATGTTTTATATGTTTTTATGTTGTTGTTTGCAATTCATTTGCATTGGTGTTGTGCGTTCCAAATTGGTAGGCTGTATAATAATTAACTGTTTTAGCAAGATTTCAATACAATGGGGTTGTTGGTACATGTATAAAGCAAATGCTACAAAGTTCTTCTTTACATTTTTCTGAACTTCTTTTTACATTCAGCCCTTAAATATTGTATTGGTTGTTGATTTTTGTTTATTACTTTGCATCAGTACAATGTATGTCTGAATTATAGCATAAAGGTTCTCTAATATATCTAAATTATAACATAATGGTTCTTTGGTATGTCTCAATTATAACGTAGTTTTTCTAGCCGATATCTTAACACACTTTTTGACTGTTTAACGCGACTACAAGATAATTTAATCATCACGAAAGACGTTAGTTAATTAACCAAACTGACAAACGTAAATGACGAATCAAAATGTGTGTTTTAACAGAAAGGACGTTATAGAGATGATTTTATATTTTAAGACATGCCGGACTAATAAGTGTTGAAAACGAACAATTATCTCGATTCGACTTGAAACGAGAAACTTGTTAGATATCTTAAGATTTTTATTATAAATTGTTAAAACAATGTTTTTATATATAACAGCTGTTGCAGTTATAGGAATTTTAAACATCACGCATTATACGTTAGTCCTTTTTGATGTTACGATAAATACAGTTTAAAATGTACCTACTTTTTCAACATTATATTGTCCTTGAAAATCAAATGTTCCGTATATCGCTATAACCGGATAAAATCAAATGTAACGTAGGGTGCATAGCGTCCATTAATGACGGCTGCTTTGAAGCCAGATCTTGAGTTCGGTACGATTGGCTTTTTCCTCTTATAAATATCATATGTATTGGTTGCATGTTTCAGATTGAGTTTCTATTTTCCTTTGTCTTGAGATTCATGTTCTAACATTATAAGTTAGTACTCTTATTGTGTTTTACTTGAGGTACAAATTGGATGACGAAGAATTTAATAGAATCATGAAGGTAGACGATGAATTAAACAGTACGTTCGGTACTGGTACATTTGAAGACGCCTTTCCATACCTAAGAAAAATATGGCCATCTAAGCGCTATACAAGACTTTTTAGCCTCGCTGATGAATTTTTTGTATATCTTAACAAAAACATAGCAAAGCACAGAGAAACGTTTGATCCAGGTAAGTGTGTTCCAAAATAACACATTGAACACCTACATATATTTCCAATATTTTAACTTATGGTTAATACTTATGAATACAGCTATGCTATATCAAAATGATTGGTTGCAAATTGGAAAGGGTTCTTTCGAAACTGTTCATTATTATAGAAATAGTATTCAACAAAACGAGAACTGGAATATTTCTTTTGAATCTAAGCGTAATTTTGATCGAAGCGTATTCTTTGTGGACAAAAAACAGCATATGTAAACTTGGTGATTTCTGTTAACAATACATCCACCTATTATGACATATCCTAAATAACTGTGCGAAGGTATCATAGGGTTTTTCAGATTGAAGACAGTTTAGTCTTCAAAAATGGAGAGCAAAATTTACCTTTAAGGTACATGTATGTAATCTTTAATTTCATATATATTGCTATGCAACAATTTTTTTTCAGAAAAATAGTTATATACTTTATAAAAATTGCAAATCGTATCAGGATATAAATAAATATAATATCAACTGACACAAAACCAGTTCAGTGTGAGTGTATCTCGTCTCATGTTTCAAGCTTAGCTATAAGCACGAATTAACCAACATAAACGGAAGCTCAAGTGAAATGAATTTTGAATAGACAATACATTGATACAAATAACTGAAGGAAGCTAAAATATGCAGGTAGACAACATGATAGTCGGGACAATTCCACTTAAGAACGTTATACGACTGCTCAAAAAATTAACTCAATAACGATCATATTTTGACTAGTTTTGCTTTTTAACTTATGAAGGAAAACAGTGATTCTATGATTTCGTTACTGATAATTCTTGATTAGTTTCCTTACATACTTGTCTGAAACAATAAAAATACATTGAAAAGTCCAGTTGGTCAGATCTTCATAAAGCTGATGTAGATAATCTTGCATGATTCCATTTAAGATGTGTTCAACTTCATCAAATATCCGATTGCTTTATAATAGCTGAGACAATTTCGACTTCTGTCAAGACCCGTTGAACATATTTTTAGAAATTTCAGGTAAATGTTCCTTGCATCGACTCATTTCCGTTCTGACGTCGCAGAACTTCATTTAATACATGTCCACTTTGGCTTCGGATTGTTTAATACTTGTTCAACGTCTTGTCAATAGATGGTGGACAGACTTTCGCATTAATTGATGTACATCTGTCCCTGGTCCCCTTAAAAACCCGACGTCATCGAACTCGTCCGTCATGGCCACCATGACTTCCTATTGGATAACAGTTTTCAACTTTTTTGCCAGAAATATTTGTCAGACGAAAATTGCTAAAAATAATCCTTGCAATCTTCCTGTCCATTTAACATATGACCCATAAATGCATGGTGTCGAAGTATTTCAATATTGTTGCAAGTTTTTTTAGTCATTTGATACCTTTTAGATATTGTTTTCAAGAACCATAGAATGCTATCTTGTAGTCATGGCCTCTTATTGATGCATTTTATTCTTTAATTCGTATCTTCTGATTTTTTCATGACCATCATCATTTCTTATTGGCGAAAACTTGTTCAACTTCTTCGCAAGAAATATTTGTCAGACGAAAATTGCTAAAAATAATCCTTACAATATCCCTGTCCGTTTTCTTGTGCAATGGTGTCGAAGTATTTCGATATTGTTGCCATTTTTATATATTTATTTGATACTTTTTAGATTTTTTTATTCAAGAATCATAGAATCAAAATTTTAAATCATGGCATCTGATTGAAACATGTTTTTCTTTAATTCGTACCTCAGGGTTGATCTTTCGGTGTCATGATTCTCACCAATGAAACAAAGTATACAAAACAAGGATTTTTATTCATAACCACATGCTCAGGCACATATAATTGCAGGTGCTCTTGAATTTTGACATAGTATTTACTGTGTGCTATCTTTTTCGCCTTTGAAAAAGTACATGTAGTTAAAACAAAACATTCGTAGTGTTAAAGTATACAAGTGAATATTAAAGTAGCATATGCACTCCGCAACTCATTATTGTGATGAAAGCAAATACTATAACATTTATAATAGTACGATAATTAGATGATCTGTCATAACATGTATATGTTTGATAAGTTAGATACCAGGTTTCGAGCCAGCGAAATATTGCAAATTCACGAAGACCCGCCTCCCAATCGGTCCTTTTTCCTCGTTAGTATACAGACGAATTTAGGGTAGACAGCGGGACAAATTTGAAAATAACATCACTAAACTGTAATTTTCGTGCAAACCAAGCACATGCCTATAGCCCTGAAACAATTCACTATTTCTACACACAGGTAAAATCGTATCCTGCTACACCTTTATCACTGGATGAACTTTGCCCGATAACATAAACAAAAAACAACAACACTGTAAAAATAATTGTCCCGAGCAATACTGAAAACGCCTTAGGGATGTATTCCTAGTTTGGGTACGAAAGTTGATGATTTAGGCTTATGTTCGAAATCAATACCTGTCAGACATTTATAATTTGCACCGAATGATTATTTTTATTGTTTTTTTTTAATTTGGTAACTTTGTGAAGCTCCAGGTTCAAGTAAGTAAATCGAAAAACCAAGACGATATTCTTGGTTCAATCAACAAAATGTTACTTATTTTCATGCTTAAAAAAAATAACATTTTTAAAAAATAAATTAAAACACAATCAAACATTACTAAAATTAAATATCGTTATACATGTAAACACCATTCGGGGTACTTGATGTAAGAGTTCTTAATAGTGAGGTGGTCTTAATTATGAAACAGACCTCAACGATCAATCTAAACAAGTGGTCATATACTGGCGTTTTAATAGATAATGTAATTATATGCATATTGCTTATGATGCTCCGTTTGATACAGATTTAATACACTGTGATTTACAGAAATAAATGTATTCATAGATCTATTTCAATTGTGTGTACATGTATGTGTAAAGTTTTAATTTTTTGTATCTAAAACAATAAAAAATAGTTTTTTTCTGAAAAGTTTATTACATGAATTAATTAATGTATTTGTTAGTGCATATGTCACTTTAAGGTTCAATGATCCTCTTGTTATATATGTCATGGTTATGCTTACGCTTATTCACTTTATCGATACAAATACATTCACTGTTTATCGAGAGTGTGTGTGTTTGTTTAATTAGGGCTTAACGTCAATTCCAGAGTATTTCATCGATATCGTTACAAAAGACTAAAGCGAAAAACCAAATGATAGGATAGAAAGAAAAGCGGCGAAAGGAACGGGAAATGAAAGTAATAGAGATAGTTTAGAAGGAAGGATGAGCTATTGCAACGGAGCTTCCGCCTTCTCTTCTATCGAACTTTACATGGGGATTTTTATCGTGCCAGGGGGTTAAAAATCCCTGTACATGGGACCACCAGCTTATCATCCCCTGCATAGGACGTGCAGAGCTTTGTCTTGTCTTAACCCTTAAACCTGTATGACTTGGGTGAAACTACAAGAAACACAAGTTCCCGACAGCATAGCTTGCAAGATGTTCACCAAGAGAGATGGTAAAAATTAATTGTTAGTTATTTTGTCGATTAAATTAATTCCGTTTTTTCATTACAATTTCGAAACTTAATTATTTTTTGTAGATAATATCGTTGATTTCTGTGATCATCTAATAAATGAAAAGAGAATTGCTGAGGAGGAAGCTGGCGAAAATGCCGAAAAAATAACAGACGTTCATGTTCGACAAACTCTCATGGATGTATTTTTTGGTATGTTTTACGAATATTTTTCGTAAGTTACAGTTTCATTTATAATTAGGATAACATTTCTTGGTTGAAGTTACGATACTAATGTATAAGCCGAATTTACAAAGGGAACAAGTGTATACACATAGAATATAGGAATTTCGAATAACCACAAACACGGTTTACCGAAAGCTGTTTAATTTAAATCTATGAAATCGTTTTAGAAAAGATGTGGGGAAACAAAATCTAGATTCAATACACTGGCGACAACAAAATTGCAAATAATCAATATAAACAATGCTATGTAAGTTTAAAGAAACAGGATGAGGTGAATCAACAGAACAATAGACGTAGACAAACACATATAGGTGCCATACAAATACATTTAAAAATTACATTTTCACAACGATGTTCTGTCCGCGAAAGTATTTCAATATTCAGATTTACCAGTGGCAAAATGTCCGCATATACATATTTATCTCAATAAGTGAGGAACACGGATAAAGGAATATTTAATTAGATAGTCGTGTTTGAAAATATAATCTTCAAAATAAAAATTCTTTAGACATTACGAAAATATATCCCTTCCAAATATGAGCTATTTTAACTACGTACGGTGTAGTATCATGACGCCAGTTCTAATTATGTTTCAGCAATTAGAAACAGCGCAAGGTGTCATCTAACATGTGGGTTAAATTGAAAAAACAACCCTTCCGTAGTGTCATTAGCTATATAGGTCGTAGGATTTGATTTAACGATATATACTTTGAATGCGTCGTGCTCTTCAATGCTTTTACAAAAGTATAAACATTTCAGTATGCCATTCTTGTTTTGTTCAAATAAATGGCTTTTCTGCAATCTGAATTAAACAAATATGATATTACAACATTTCCTTCATACTACATGTTTTTAACTATAAACGTTTGTATATCATTAACAATTTAGCTGGCATAGAAACAAGCAAATTCACAATGTATTGGTGCTTACTGTATATGGCTGCCAATCCCGACATACAGCACAAGTGTCAAGAAGAAATTCATAGCGTTATAGGTGAGAATAGTAAATTGTCATAGATAACGTGACGCTTAGTTTATTCACCTTGCTTGTTATGTTTATATTATCAAACAAACGTGAAACTAAATACAGATGTCTACAAGATAGATCAAAATATTGATTTAATTTGCTACATCTTAAAACTTTTTTATGCAGAGTACTAAGATGGTACTACGGCAAAGCACTTCTTTTTTTTTGTTCTTTATCGATAATCTAAAGATAAAAAAAGGACAATTTTATAAGGTTTCAAAACATTCTTTCAAAAAAAAACTGGAAGACCTGATGTTTATACATGTATTTGTAATTACTATAAGCAAGTATAAGGTGTGGAGAACCAAGTTAGTTATACAGATTTGCAATTTGCCATTAAAAGTCATGAAAATGTCAATGCATTTACTTAATATCATAGAATGAGTATAACTTTTTAATTGTAGCAATAACAAACTGTATACAAGGCTCGACCGTAATATTAACTTTAGATAGTTCCTGTGTTCTGAAATCAAAGTTCAATACTACTGGTGTCAAACATAATTAAACTTTCCTTTTCGACTTCTCTTCAAAAGTCATTTGACTAATTTTAACCACACTTGGAGAGAATAATGCTGAGAGAAAGAGCGTCCGATTAACAATTAATTATAATTATCACTATATTACATTATGATATAAACATATACCTTAAGAATTTTAGTATATATTCGTAAACACAAACCATTTGTTGAATGCAAAATACTGAAAAACTACATAAGTATGCATTAGGGACTGGTTTATCAGAAAGTTTAGGCAGGAAAACTCAAAGTAATGTTATTGCAACGTGAAGTTTTATAGGCGAGATCTGCATTACATGCTTGATGAAAGTGGACATTTCGATAATAGTGATATGCTAAATTGATTTTGTGTGTGTGTTAATATGAAAAGGTAATTTTAGTTTTGTAATTTTAGCTATTTCATATTTAACAATTATTTGTGATATGTCTTGACAGTGTAAGAATGATTACTATTATCATGATTAAAAGAGGTGGTAACAAATGTAAAGCAGGAAACAAACACGCTTGTACCGAAAACCTGTTTTCGTTTTATTCGTTTGAGGGGTATATAGGAATCGCCCTGTCCGTCTGTCTGTCCGTCCGTTAGTGTCCAGAGATACTTGTGGGGTGCAATGGATGTTTTTTATGAGTTGCAATTGAGGTTAATATAGTCATCTCTTATAGGAAACGAAATTTTGTTTTGAAGTGATTTTTTACCCAAAATACATCCAAATTTTGCAGTACGCATGTGCTTTTTAGCGATGGAATAAAGCGGAAACTGATAGGGTTGAAACATTTGTAGGTTGCAGCTCATAAATGAACAAACAAAAGAAATTACCCTACAAGCAGGGTTAAGTGAGAGAGTCCGTGCGTTTGTCCAACCGTCTGTCAATGAATCTTGTAAGCGTAACTCCTCTTACACCGTTGATGGATTTCAATAAAACTGTTCACAATGAATGTACATCATATGAAGATGGGCACGAAGAAAAATATTTCCTTTCCGACGACTTCAAGGGGAGATAATTATTATTTAACATATTCATCTCATGAATCTTGTAAGCACAATTCCCCCTACACCAGTAAATGGGTTTCAGTAGTGCACCATATGAAGATGTGCATAAAGAAAAATAGTTCCGTTCTGACGACTTGAGAAAGGTGAGAAAATTGGTCGTTAACATTTTCATGTCATGAATGCAACTCCTCCTACACCGTTAAATGGATTTCAATAAAACTTAAAAGATATTTTCTTCCTGACGATTTCAAGGTAAAATTTTTTCGATGTCATGGAATACATAACTTGGCGGAGGGTGTTAGTTAGCCATCCTGGCGACAGCTCCAGTTCAATTTGTGTAACCGCAGATGGCGGCCATATTCTCTGGACAATAAAGCGGGGGCCGGGGTTACATTTGCTATTGCTTGAAATAGCAACAAGCTGTCTTGGCAGTGGGCCTGCTCGACATGCGGAGCTCTAGTTTAAATAGTTTGTTTAATTAGTGCTTAGCATCACTTCCAGAATAGTTTACTTATATCGTGACTAAAGACCAAAGCAGAACAAGCAAAAAATAGGACAGGAAGAGAAACGACAAAAGGAACGGGAGATGAAAGTTATAGAGAGTTCGGAAAAAAGGATGAACCCATGCAAAGGCGTTTCCGCCTACTCTTCTATCGAGCTTTTCATTGGGATCTTTATCGTTTCGGGGGTTTGCAAATCCTGTACACGGGACCGCCAGTTTATTGTCCCCTCCGAGGAACGTGCATATCTTTGTCTGTCCGCTTCCTTTCAACTTGTCCGACTTGGGTGATCCTACCATACACACAAGTTCACGCTAGCATAGCTCTCGAGGGCGTTTGCTTTAGAAGTTTCAGTTTTCTTTTTTTGTATTTTTTGTCCAAGCGTATTCTCTTTATTCTGATTATTCATCCTTTGCATTTGAACGTTTGATTTTTGGACAGCGTCTTGGTTTTTCGAACATACTACTTTGACGGAACTGTGCATTATTGTGTTATAAAGGTTTTGTTGTGCTTTTATTTGTACATTATTTTCAGGTGATGAACGGCTACCAGGAATATTAGACAAGGCATGTCTTCCCTATACCGAGGCCGTACTGCACGAGGTTATGCGAATAAGGCCAGTTGCACCCTTCGGCTTCCCTCATGCTGCTCGTGTTGATTCAACCATTGGTAAGAAAAATTACTTGTATACTAGCTTGTTGTTGACTTAAAAGCCGTGTGTAAGATCATTATGAAATAACTCATTTGAGAAAACTTATACAGCAAGTTATATCAGTATAACTAACCACAAATCCACGCAAGGCATGGAAACGTAAAAATTATTATAAATACAACCGGGTATATATTTGTAGCATCTCATTAAGAACAGTTTAAGTGGATCTCTTATAAAGTGCAGATGTGAATATAGATCTTGAAAAAAGAAAGTTATTTCTATTTTTCTTATGGTATAATTTAGTTGCATAAAAAATGTAAAAATTGAGAACAGTTTTTTTTTTATAAATAGCCGTTTTTCATTCTTCAATATGGGTTTTATCATAGAGTGCGTTTTGGTCAAGCTGGCTTTTTATCACTGTTTCACAATCTTGTCATTTCTAGAGTACCTCGAAATACAGATTCTAGTGCCGTAACTACTTATAGGCAAATGAAGCAAATGCCTCATGCGAAATTTGACCCACAAAATAAAGATTAAAAGAAATTTATTTAATAAAAGAAAATTATAAAAAGATGGCCGCTAAACATATATCGCTATTTGATGTCACGGTAAAAGTAGTTCGTTTGAAGTGTACCGAAGTCGTTGCGATGAAAAACATAACTGACTTCAAAGAAAATCGAACATCGAACAGACAATCGATCATGGAATCCAGCATTATTTTCTCACGTTTTCATTCTAGTCACGGATGCAATGCATTTTTGTCATTTTGTCTACGACAGCGCTCTATACTAGTAATGTCTCTTATAAACTGGTTTAAGAGAGCCTTTAAAATCGAAGATTAAGTACAATTAAGGCCATAGTCCCAGACCCCTCGCCAAAAAAGTTCATATCGCTACGTTCGACGATTAAACTTTTTGCCTCATAGAAAAAATACCATTAGTTACGGCCATGGATAATCACAAGGAAAGACATTTACAAACTAACAACAGCCCGATAAAATGATTTAGAAATAGCATTACAAGGACTAAAAATGTCGTCACAACAATCCGTAGGACTGGATATCCATGCGGACCACTTTTCGGCATGAAACGTGAAGTCTTTGTCGTAGACAAACATTGAACAAAATAAGAAATACACAATATAGCAGTGTCAAACATTTCAACAATAAACTACTCACGCCAAATGTTAAAAAAAAAAACTTAAAGTGTATATTATAATAACATATTAATAAATTGGCACTTTGAAAAAGTGGTTAAGATGTAATTGAGTCAACACATAGTTGCACAATATCAGTTATCCAATTAAAGGAATATCCTTAATATGCTTTGTATCTCACACAGAGTATTGACTCTTTCCTCTAATAAATATCATGTTAATCGAAGGCATGTTTCAGATTGATTTTTTTTAGTATTGAAGAAATTATCAACTATTCTACATATGCAACAAATGAAACAAGAGTCGCATCGGGCCTAAACGTCCATCTGGTTGAAATTGGCCAAAAATTAAATATTTGCATTTGAATATTTTTGAAAACAGGGTCATGCCTTAAACAAATTTGGTTCTCTGGCCCTTAAGTTATTACAAAACAAAGCATTCCACTAAGTGGCGCCCCTTGGGACTTAACCCCAACATTTAAACAAATCTTCTACCAATGTTGGAAAAAAAATTTCTAGAAAATTTGGACAAGAAGTCAAAAAGGTTAAAAAAAAAAAGTAACATATTTGATATATATATATATATATATATATATATAAATAGTGTTGAACTTTAACCCCGAAACGCTTAACCTATTTTTGACCCCATGGTCACCTTGAACAACTTGATTCTTCCTGCCCTAAAGTTACTACATACTAATGCATTAAGTTCTATGCCTATTAATTTATCAGAAGAAGATTTTTGAAGCTTTATCAAATTTTCCTCCTTTTGGCCCCATAGTGGCGCCGCTTGGGGCCAATACCATTCATTTGAATAATTTTGAACACCATACCTCCTAAGGATACTTCCTACTAATTTTTGATGAAATAGGTCCAATGGTTTAGGACAAGAAGTTGAAAATGTGAAAAGTTAACATATTTGCTCAATATATAGTGTTGAATTTCAACCCCAAAAAGCGAAACCTTTTTTGACCCAAGAGTCACGCCTTGAACAAACTTGGTTCCCTATGCCCTAACGTTACTACAAAACAGTATGAATAGGATCAACAGAACGAGAGACATTGACAAAGAAACAAACTGCATCAAACAATGAAGCACCGGAATGTGATTAATTAAATTGACAGCCTTAAGCTCTAAGCAATCTAGTTAATAAGAAGATTTTTACAATTTTGGTTTAATTTTCCACAAATGCACCCCCTTTGAGCCAAGCCTCATCGTCTTAACAAATCTGAACCCCCATTCCTTAGGGATTCCTTCTACCAAGCTTGAATAAAAGCTGTCCAGTAGTTTTGACCTAGACGACAAAAGTTAAAAGAGTTAACACATTTTCATAGTCTTGAACTTTGACCCCAAAACACGTGACCCAGTTCTACCCAAGGGCCATGCCTTGAACAAACGTGGTTCTCCATGCCCTAAAATCACCTCATACCAAGTCATGAAGCTCTAGGTCATCTAGGTTTTTTTTAGTAATGTCAAATTTCCCCCTTTTTGTCCCCAATCGGCGCCCCTGGCCAAGACCCTTCATTTGAATTAATCTGAAACCCCTTACTCTAGGGATACTTCCCTCCATGTGTGGATGAAATTAATCTAGTTGTTTGGGAGAAGAAGTCGAAAATGTGAAAAGTTAAGACTGACGACAACGACGGACAACGGACAACGGACATGATTTGTATGATAAAAGTCCACTTTGGACCTTCGGTCCAGAGGGACTAAAAAGGACGGCAATTTCTTCATAATTAAAGATTTAAAAGGCTGTTTAACTGAAATAGATATAATCTGACGAATGGCTTTGTTATAAAAAGTTTAACCACACATATTTGTTTTCTGTAGAAAATAGATTTTGAAGAAGCTACACAATGTTCAAACTTTGATTTAATGCAGGTGGATATGAAATTCCAAAGGGGACAATGGTTATGATAAATGTAATGGCGATCCATATGGATCCGGAAAAATGGAAAAATCCAGAATCATTTGATCCAACTAGATATTTAGATAGTGAAGGCGGTATGGCACCAAAACCAGAAAATTGGCTTCCATTTTCGGCTGGACGACGAGTATGTATAGGAGAATCAATAGCCAAACCTGAATTGGTTACAATCCTTGCAACGTTTCTACAACAGTTCGAAATGAAGATACCCGAGGGCAAAACTGCAGATCTGTCAATTGATGGCAATAGTTTTGCTATTTGGCCACATGAGTACGAAATTATCATGGAGGCAAGAGGATGAACTTGATTATATCAACAACTCTTTTTGTTAATATAGCTTAGTTTTGTTCTGTACATACATATAATCCAAATACTTCAACAAGTTTCAATTTCTTGAAACTACAAATAATGAATCAGTACATGAATATAATCCTAAAAGTATATGTATATAGTATATACTAACATGACTTTCTATTTGTTAATACTAACCATTAATACATACAAAAAGTTCAGTTGTTTATGTAACATTAAGGGCAATATAGTTCCTTTATGTCATCTCGCTATTGTGATTAAGTTGAACAAATGATACAATTACATTGTAGTAAAAACGAAAGACTTTAACAAGGTTTATCCAACTTTACAATAACAAAAACACGTTCCATAAAATGGAGAAACAGAATTTAAGGTTACATATTGATTTATTTAATCAATAGTCGTTGTTTTATTTTTTGTGAAAATTTTGATATATATCACTTATGACACTTAACATCTATCAATAAGCAGGAGACGATGGAAGACATATAAGGTCTGATTTTAAATATTTGAACTTTTGAAAACAATTTACGGGATGTGTTAACCATTTGAAATGAAATAACAGAACAAGGTACTGTGGTGTTGCAAAGTAAAATACGTTCATCTATTACCAACATTTTCAACATACAAAACCAGAAGCAAAAGACATAGGTTGATAATAAAATGAAATGACGTTTATAATGCTTATTTGACCTATGTTCCGAATATTAAATGATTATGTTAATTGCAGCCGTTATATGATTTCTGGTTGGATCTGCAGACATGAGTAGTTCTTTACTTTTTTATTATAATATAATTTTATAATGAATACTGATTTTGTCGTTATAGACATCGGAACATCACGACAGGTGACACAAATTAAGCAGGAAATGTTCACTCGTGCATAACTCTGGTCTCGCTTCTTGTTTACATCACGAACTGCTATTAAATAGCTTGAAGAGAAATCATGATAATTGCAAAGAAGAGACTATTTCTTGCTGCACATGTGTCACCCATGTGATGTTTCCGTGTCGATTTGGTGCATTGTATATGGCAATGTTTGTTTTGTTGAGCCATGACTTAAGTCTTACTATGAAATTGTGAAAAAAGATCATAGGAAAAAAACCAAGTGACACGACACGGACGGAATAATAAGGCAAGACATTTTTGTATTTACGAGAAAGAGTGCGAGCCCATTTCCGCATACAACAGCAGAGATTACATTATAAACCATGAGTATAATCAACATATCATAGCGAATCAAAGGCTGGGTTGCTAGAACTCTGACGATATAATATATATTTGTGACGTTTATTACAAACTAACCAAGACAGTATCACATAGAACTTAAACCTAGCGTCCAAAATATACAAAATTACAAATCGAAAAGGGTTTCAAGAGATATACAAACATTTGTCCATGAGGGAGGACTTAGTCCAATTGACAAAAAAGAATTATGTGTGTGATTGAACATGTCCCTAATCAAATTCAAATGCAATTTTAATTGAAGGAAACGGAGAACTTGAAAATGTTAAAAGTTTACACCGACGACTTAATTACAAAATATACCGAGGCGTACTGCTAAATACTGCTGACACATTTACATTTTCTTTTTCTCCCTTCCCTCTATGTAATTTCATTAGCGATGACAATGGGCAAGGATAATTCATTCCTCATGATCTAAGAATTATAAGACTATTATTATATTAGGGTTAAACGTCACGTCCAGAATATTTCACCGATATAGCGACAAAAGACCAAAGGAGAAAACCTAAAAGATAGGACAAGAAGAGAAGCGGTGACAGGAACGGGAAGTAAAAGTAATAGAGATAGATCAGAAAGAAGGATGAGTCCATGCAACGGCGTTTCCGCCTACTCTTATCGAACTTTACATGGGGATCTTTATCGTGCCAGGGGGTTAACATCCCTGTACACGGGACCACCAGCTAAGCGTCCCCTCCGAAGGACGTGCAGATCTTTGTCTGGCCTCTACCCTTCAACCTGTCTGACTTGGGTGTGACCCTACCAGAAACACAGCTCTCCAGGTCATTGAGACGCGCAAACCTCCCTACCGCGATAAGGTGTCTAGCACAGGGAGGAAACTTGGTTCTACATGCCCTAAAGTTGGTACATACCAAAGCTCTAGACCATCTAGTTTATCAGAAAAAGATTTTTAAAGTTTTGTCAAATGTTCCCCCTTTAGGTCCAATAGTGATGCAGCCCCTTCCCCTAGGGATACTTCCTTCCAAGTTTTGAAAAATTGGTCCAGTGGTTTAGGAGAAGTCGAAAATGTGAAAAGCTTGCGACGGACAACAGACGGGGAAAGTCCATCTTTGGCCTTCAGTCCAGATGGACTAAAAACCTACTGATATTTTATCAGAGCAGTTAAAAGTACACAACAATTTTTTTAAATGAACTGTTGCTCGAAGCCAATTAAAAAAAAATTAGATTAATCAACTCGTGACAACAAGATCCATTCGCTCGTGGTTGTTGGACTGTATCTTGGTACTTGAGCTAATAAGCCTGCTCAAAGAGAAGGGGGGAAATGATGCTTTATGATAAAAACAATATTCGTGTTCGGCAACTTTTATTATGGTCTTCATGTAATATCATCTGTAAAACATAGTTGGTTTAAACAGCTGATTACTGCATGTACAGCAGAACTAAACAATACTTCACTTGAACAACCAGAAAAGACTTCTTCTCTACTTGATTACGAAGATATCTCTAGTGATTTAGAACATTTCAGCGTATCACTGTAATGTGAAAATGTATCCAGTAGTGAATGCGAACAAGATTTTCTGTGAAACAGAAAGTGAATCAGATGCAAGTGCATTTCCCTGGAAAAGACAAAAAGTTATGAACAAACAAAATCAATTATTGTTGTTGAAATATTGTTTAATTACAAATGTATTAATAATTCTGTGCCATATTTATTAAGTTATTATTAGGGTTTAACGTCAAGTCCAGAATATTTCACCGATATAGCGACAAAACGCCAAAGGAGAAACACCAAAAGATAGGACAGGAAGAGAAGCGGCGACAGGAACGGGAAAGAAAGTAATAGAGTAATTCAGAAAGAAGGACGAGCCCATGCAACGGCGTTTCCCCCTACTCTTATATCGAAATTTACATGGGAATCTTTATCGTGTGATAGGAACGAGAAACGAAAGGAATAGAGATAGTTCAGAAAGAATGTTGAGCCAAGGCAATGGCGTTTCCGCCTACTCTTATCGATCTTTATCGTACCAGGGGGTTAAAAAATCCCTGTACACGGGACCGCCAGCTTAGCGTCCCCTCCGAAGGACGTGCCGATCTTTGTCTGGTCTCCACCTTTCAAACTTGGGTGACCATAACAGGAAAACAAGCTCCCGCCAGCAAAGCTCTCCAGGTCATTGAGACGCACAACTTCCCTACCGCGATAAGGTGTCGAGCACAGGGAAGTTCTGTGTCCATAAGCTGTTTGTTGGTGGCCTGTGTTCGCAATAATTAACTAATTAGGGCTTACGTCACGTCCAGAATTTTTTTAACCGATATTGTGACAAAAGACCAAAAGAGAAAACCAAAAGATAGAACAGGAAGAGAAGCGGCGATAGGAACGGCAACATTCACATAGTTAAACATGTAAACCAGAACAGTTTTCTGTAATATTCATATTTGTTGGTGGCATGTATATTTTACTATTGTTGTTTTGGGACTTTGTTGGGAGGTTTATGCGCAAATACATGTAATGTGACTTCTGAATTTATCGGAGGCATGTTTTAGATTGCATTTTTGTATTCTGAACTTTTCCCTTCTGAGATTCAATTTTACTGCATACATTTCGTGACATAGTTTCATGTGATACAGTTGAATATATTGTGGAACGACTGTGTGCAAAATAAAGAACATTGTGTTTTGTTAAGTCTATATTGTGCTTGATAGACATTAATTATATTTGTTTGATATAAGCCAATGGAATGCAGATATCACCACTTCAGATTGTAGCTGCTAAGACATTGTACAATGCATGCCACATCCTACCATGCCTTTTAGTATATGTGTCATTTCCTCATAATACTATTGTTTTGTCAAACCAATATTCAGTTTGCATTTCTTCTGCACAGATGTCTGAAGATTACGTGTAAATCTTCCTGAATATTGCAGAACCAACTGTTACAATTATAACTGGAGACATTGAAATGGCCTTAAAACAATTTCACATGTTGGGTCACAATTTATGTTGTTTGACAAGTTTGAAACTTTTCATGGCCATTGTGACAACGAAAATTGATGACATTATTCCATGATGAAGTAATGCATTAATTCAGTGTCTTTCAAGAAGAAGAATTACCACGAAGTACACACCATTATTTATCTCTACAGATTCTGATGAAATAACATGTACTTTTTGCTACATAGATGACGTTTTGTTTCTGAAGAATAAACATTTGGTGATAACGTGAAATGATGTATCCTCCGGAACATGAAATAAAAGAAACTACTGACACCAATTTTCTGCCTCATACTTGAGATTTCTTACCAAAAATCGACACGAATGATGATTGCTGTTGACATCCAACCTTTTAATGCAGGGTTATACGATGTCCAGACTTCGGTCGGCTTTCAGGAAGTTGTATGGCCACTATCATGATGCAGTTGGGGACTACACAAGTCTGTTTCTGATATCATTATAGACATAATCCCTACGCCATAGTTTGGATTGTCTTACGTCATAGTTTGAGTTTCTACTCGTCATTAATTTTGCTTCATACTTGCCTGTATTCTAAAGTTATGTGCTTGACTGATATACATTTCGGCAACCCCCTTTCTTAATTGATAGTACATTTCGGTAGCCCCCTTTCTTAATTGATAAGTAGAATGCGGCATTGGGCAACTGCTTTCATGATTTTGTTGCTACTTCTATTCCTATCCTGTTAATGGTTTTTCTCAATTGCTCTTTCGTCACCATAACAGCGACATATTCTTCTTTTAAACAGTGGAAAGGGTTGCCATACACCGGAATGACACGGAGGCATCGCAGCGGGTGACATGTGTAGCGGGAAACGCCTACAATATCGCGAGCACCTGGTTTCGCTTCTAGTTTTTTCAATAAAAGTTCGTGACGTTTCCTTTTTTATTTAATATATGTATATTTGGTTCTGTTTGTGTGTGCGTCCCAGTTTCCTTTTGTTTACCCCTGGCCATAGACTTACGACATTAGGATATCGTCTTGGTTTTTCGTACTTACTACTTTATCAGCTGTAATGATTGAAGGCAAATAAATTAAATATTTAATTGTACATGCAAAAAATTGAAAAAAGTATTTGTATTGAGAAGTGAGCTATTGTGGGGTTTTTAAATTGTAATTATTATTATTATATTAGGGTTTAACGACACGTCCAGAATATTTCACCGATATAGCGACAAAAAACCAAAGGAGAAAAACCAAAAGATAGGACAGGAAGAGAAGC
>JAUMGZ010003675.1:0-10438 GCA_032359645.1 Pododesmus macrochisma | reverse complement strand
GTGTAAATGTGACAGTATGACTTTATAGGATCTCCTCTTAGTCTATTGGGCAGATTTCAACCAAATTTGGCAGGAAGCATCCTATGAGGAAGGATATTCAAGATTGTACAAATTAAGTCCTTGACCCCCAGGGTACAGGTGGGTGGGACCAAAAGGGGGAAACTTGACTGTATGTCTTTAAAAACATGTCCTCTGATACTATTGGGCAGATAGCAACCACATTTGGCAGGAAGCATTCTTAGAGAAAGAGGATTCAAGATTGTACAAATAAAGTCCCTGACTCCCATGGGGACAGGTGGGCGGGGTCAAAAAGGGTAAATTTGGCAGTATGTCTTTAATCAATTCTCTGAAACTACTTGGCAAATTTCAACCAGATAGACATTGAGGCCCCGTGGGCCTCTTGTTTAATAGAAGTTCGTGATGTTTCCTTTTTAAGTTAGTAAATGTATGTTTGGTTATTTTTCTGTGTTTGCCAATGTCCATGGACTTACGGCCTTAGAATATCGTCTTGGTATTTACTACTTTAACGCATCATACATGTATATACTAGAAATGAACTAGAAACAAAGACGATCATTCAACATCAACAATATCTTTTTCCATGTCATATGTTAATAACATAGTTATGTTTTAATACATCATCATTCTATTTTTATTCTAATTATTGATCGAATAAAGATATCCCAATTAGACAGTAGAGAATAGACCACTTCACCGTTTTTCATACTAGATATATCACACGTGTATGATGTATCTGAAAAAGTGAAAATTGGATAATAGCTCTTATCCAGCTACATTAGCTAAAACTATGCTTAATATATTAGAAAAATTGAGCTAGTTTGGTGCATTTTAAATTTGCACACTATAAACCATACTGATTATTGCATACTTAGCATTATGGTGTAACCTATAAGCTGTTGTGGTTTTAAAGCCTGTTTGCATTACACTGTAATATACACCAACCATAAAATCACAAGAATGAATACAATCCTTTATCATTCAATACGTACATTGAGGTTATTTCTATCAGGACTTGGATATCCATTTCGCCTTTGATCACGCCGAACTTTTTTTATTTTCTTCCCGAAAGCCCTTCCTAATGTTCCGCCTGGAACCGTATCATACATTTCATCATCGTCTTCTTGAACTGAACTCAGATTCATCATGCCGCCTCGAAAGGTTGCACCCAAATCAGAAGCTTCCCCCGTGCGTCTTGTGGGTATCAATTCATTACGAATGCGAGAATCACGGATATGTCTATCTGGTATACGTTTTAAAAAGTCTTTGTGTATGTTTGATCTAGCGCCAAAGCGTTTTGGGGGTGCATTCATGGGATCATCGATAAGTGTTGCACCAACTAATGTGTTTCCAACTCTTGTCGCTCGCCTGATTGTTCCGGTGTTATTGTTTGAATCGAATTCTTGTTTCCGGTTATTGGTTCTTTCAAGAAAGTTAGTTACAGTGTTCCGGAAGTCACTGTTATGCATGCGCGATTGATTTGGCCGAGATTGGCGTAAATCATAGCAGGATGTAGAGGCACCAGCGCCACATCCTGCCCGGGTATTTCGAAGAGACCTCCCAACACTTGTTCCGCGACGGGATACACCAATGTTATCCTTTACGCCAAATGTTGCGTTATTTTCAATGGTTTCCTTTACCTGTTCTCTTCTTTTGTCTATTTCCTCTAATTCTTCATCGCTTGGATACTCTAGTATGGGTTCTAAACATAGTCTTTCACAAAACTTCATAGTCTGTTCTGATGCATATTTTTGGTTACTGCTGCCTTCTTCTGTATCATTTATTTCAGTGATCTGCCATTTCAAAGGGTTTGGTATTTCTGTTATTGCAATGAGATGTAAGAAAGTTCCCCATCTATGTATAATCATGCAAATGAGTTGAATAATAAGGACAGCTACAAAAAAAATAATGAACAGCAAACCTAGGACATCCACTTTCATGTTCTGCAGATTGATTGTATCCAATTCTTCATCATATCCCACCTGTCAATATATTTAGAAATATACCGATTATATTTGTACATGTACTACAATGATATATACTACAAAAGAACAAACATTATAAGCAAAAAGCAAGATTTATATGACAATAATGCATAAGAGAAATATGACTCGTGTTTTACACCTTATCGCGAAGATGTTTTGAGTGCCTCAATTATCTAAAACGTTTTGCGTGGTTAGAGCAGTATGCTACTGGTAGGGTCACCAAAGTCAAATTTGTTTGAAGGGTCGAGGACAGACAAAGATCGGCACGTCCTTCAGAGAGGTCGCTTAGTGCTGACGGTCCCTTGCACAGGGGGCTTCAACTCTCCTGGCATATCAAAGTAGTAAATACGAAAAACCAAGACGACATTGAAAAGCCGCAAGTTCATGGACATGGCAAACAAAAGGAAAACGTTAGACACTTACAGAAAAAATGAACGTATTTCAATGAAAAAATGTAGGATGAAAACCGTTACGCTTTCAATATTTTAAGCATATTCCTTCAAAAAAGTGTTCAACCCTTGTATAAATATAGAATTAAAACATGTCTTGAAGCAAAATGCATTATATAATGCCTATTTCCAAGATATGGGTTGTTGCTTGGCAATGAAAAAGGGACATATATGTTCAAAATGAAGTAGTAAATATGACTTGAACATAGTTACCATTGATAAACCAAAAGTCCATGAGCATTGACAAATGAAAGGAAAGTAGGGGATGCACAGAAAATTCTAGTAAACTATAAAAAAAGTAGTGACTACGAACAAGTGGACCATTCGGCCTTAACGTCCATCTGGGTCTAATAGGCCGATAGGAAAATTGTTGGCATTTGAATACTTTTGCCTTGAACAAAGTATGTTCTCTATGCCCCAAAGTTATTACGACCAAAGCATAAGCCACTAGGCACTCTAGATTTTTGAAATTTTCGTAAAATTTTTCTAAAGTGAACCTCCTTGAGTACTGAGCCCAATCATTTGAACAAATATGAACCCCCTTCCCCTAAGGATGACATTCACCAAGTTTCAATGAAATAAGTCCAGTAATTTCCCCCTTTGGCTCTGTATTTGTGACTTACTGAAGTCTTGTCTATTCAAAATTAATTCTTCTCTTGCGTCCATTAATGACAGCAGCTTCGAGCAAGATCTGGGTTCGGGACGGGGGACATTCACACAGCGTTTTGGCTCCTTCCTCTTATAAATATCATATTTATCGGAGACACGATTCAGGTTGCATTTTTGTATTCCAGTAGTGTTGGACAAGAAGACGAAAATGTTAAAAAAAAAAAAAAATAACATATTTTCATTAAATATATAGGGTTGAACTTTGACCCCGAAATGCATTACTGTTATGCCCCAAGATTACGCCTTGAACAAACTTGCAATGCCTTTTATAAGAAGAGTTTGTCAAATGTCCCCCCTTTTGGCCCCTCTAGTGGCACCCATGAGGGCTGAGACCCTGCATTTAAACAAAGCTTAACCCCATCACCTAAGGACACTTCCTACCAAGTTTGGGTGAAATTGTTCCAGTCGTTTAGGGGAAGAAGTCGAAAATGTAAATAGTTAACATATTTGCTAGAGTTGAACTAAGACCCAAAAACGCGTAACGTATTTTGACCCCAGGGCCACGCCTTGAACACATTTTGTTCGCCGTACCCTGAAGTTATTACGTACCAAAACTCACAGCCTTCTAGCTCTTTTTCCTTCTTTTTGCCCCTCCAGTGGCGCCCGCTGTTAGCCGAGCCCCTTCATTTGAACAAATCTGAATTCTTTTCCCCTAGGGACACTTCATACAAAGTTCGGATGAAATTGGTCCAGTGGTTTAGGAGAAGAAGACTTAAATGTAAATAGTTGACACACTTACTATTGTCTTGAACTTTGACTCAAAAACTCGTACCTATTTTTGACCCCAGGGTCACGCCTTGAACAAACATGACCGAAAGTGACTACATACCAAATCATTTAACTCTAGGCCTTCTAGTTTCTTATAGAAGTTTTTTTTAATTTTGTCGAAAGTTACCCCTATTTGGCCCCTTAGGTGGTAACCCCTATGGCCGATCCACTTCATTTGAGAACATCTGAACCTTCTACCCATAGGGACACTACCTACCAAGTTTGGAAGAAATTAGTCCTATGGTTCAGGAGAAGAAGTCAAAAATGTTAATAGGTAACATATTTGACCCCAGGGCCACGCCTTTAACAAAATGTGTTCCCCATGCCCTAAAGTTATTACATATCAAAACATATAACTAAAGCCTTACTTATAGAATTTTTTTTTTTAATTTTTATTTTAAAAATGTTCCCCCTATATGGCCACTTTAGCGGTGCCCCCTTCTGGACGAGCCACTTCATTAGAAGCAATCTGAACCCCCTTCCTCTAGGGACATTTCCTACCGAGTTAGCTATTGTCTTGAACTTTGACCCCAAATCGCGTAACCTTTTTTTTGTCCCCAGGATCACGCCTTGAACAAACTTGGTTCACCATGACCAAAATTGACCAAATACCAAATCTTAGACGAAGTTTTTTTTTAAATTTTATCAAAGGTTCCCCCCTATTTTGGGCCCTAGTGGCGCCCCTGGGGGCCTATCCCCTTCATTTGAACAAATCCGATCCCCCTTTCCTAGGAATACTTCATGCCAAGTTTGAATGAAATTGGTTCAGTGGTTTAGGAGAAGTCGAAAATGTGAAAAACTTTTAACGGACGGACGACGACGGACGACGGACGGGATTTGTATGAGAAAAGTCCAACTCGAACCTTTGGTCCAGATGGACTTAAAACCCAGACGATATTCTAAAGAAAACTAGATGAAACTCGAAGGGCGGGCCTTCGTAGATACCCCCGCTTTAATGTTCACCACCTTAAACGCATCTATCCTGTGCATATAGCATGAAGGTCAAAAGGTCAAGGTAGAGGTTGCAGTGACCTACTTTTGATACACGACACACCGCCTTCCACACAAGTACCCTTATACTAAGTTTCATTACAATTTATTAAAAAAAAACATGGGAGATACGGACGGACACACGGACGGACAAGGCAAACACTATATACCATCCACTTCGTTGAAGCGGGGGTATACAAACTGGGACGCACGCAGACACAATAACCAAATATACATTTATTAACTAAAAAAGGAAACATCACGAACTTCTATTTAAAAAAAAACAAAAGCGAAATCAGGTGCTCGCGAAATGGTAAGCGTTTCCTGCCACATATGTGTCTTCCGCCCCGATGCTTCCGTGTCATGCTGGTGTATGTCAACCCTTTCAACTGTTATGAAAGAAGCATATGTCACCATAAGAATATGTTACTGTTAGGGTGACGATAGATCAAACGGATTGGGAAAAAATTCAAATAAAGATGATAACATGTTGACATACATTTTAAGGGAAACTTACAGGTAATGGTAAATTTATCTCTGCTGGGCTTTTCAACTGAAACATAAAATTAACAGCCAACCACATCAAATTTGTGACAGCAAAACCAGCACAGGCGTTCGTTCGTAGAGTTTCTAGTGCCTGTTTTGTAGTCTTTTCCTCCTCCGGACTAAAGACTAACGGTTGTTCATACCTTTAAATGAATAATAACCAAATAATTTATAAACAGTTACTAAAATACTGAATCGTGATACCAAAAATAATATATCGAGGTTACTAACATGTTTAACAGTGAGACGATTAATGAGCAAAAAAATAAGGAATATGACGGTTTGTTTTTTTAACTACGATTAAAGCAGCAAGAAGAAGGATCAACAGAACAAATAGGCTACTGACTAACAAACAATAGCCTCATCAAAAATCACCATCAGAATAAACGTTTCCATCTGAAACTGGAATTTATCAATGACGTCAAACCAACTAATTGAGTGAAAGGACCTTAGTCAGGATCACCCATTTAGTAAGAAATAATGACATATAAATATTAAGTGGGTAGAAACCAAGGCAATCTGTTTAAAATATAGCATGTAACATTAAATGCGTTGTAAGCTGAATAAGAGAACTGCATTTCAATAAAAATGCGACCAAGGAACACGCTAAAAATACAAAAAATCAAAGTGATACATTAGATACAGACAAGACTTGATACAACCACAAAGCTTCTAGGAATTATTGCATCTAATTACATGCTGAAATACATATCAGAACAGATACCACAACAAAGCGACTAGGAATTGTTTAATTGAATAAGATGCTGAAATACAAAACCTCAAGACACTGTGCAATATAATTTAAGTCTACAGAAAAAAACAAACGTAGAATGCAAAATATTGAAAAATACAAACGCACAACAAAACAAGGAATGATCATTGATAACAGACGTTTTTGAAACAAAATGTTAAGTTCTGCGAAAAAAGTGCGTTTCTGCTGATGATGTGTTATACATAAAGAAATGTATAGTATCAATTCTGAAAATGACAGTCATCATAAAACCAAGACATATATATATGAACATTGTGCAGAAGCATTTTAGCAATGTACTTGCAATATCGCATTTAAAAGAAAAGATATGTGAATGGTTTGGGCTCAAATGAGAAATTTAATTTTCATAAACTTACGTTTGGATAAACGTTTTCCAAAAGTGTTCCTCTTCGTCGTTCATTTTTATTAGAGTGCCATGTCTAAACTGTTGGTTTTCAATCAGCAATGGATTATTCGCTGAAAGTTTGTTCTTTGTGTCATTTTGTGTTTTCCCTATTTCATTGTCATGTGACTCCAAATCTTTTTCATTCTTTTCACTTACTGGAATAGTTGAATCGTTTTCATCAAATGATACTTTTAAGTTCCCTCGCTTTTTCTGTGGTTTTTCTGTCTGAATAGAATTCACTAATTTTATGTTTATTTCATTTAGTATGTCTATTGATTCGTTTTTCACTGAAGAGCTTTTTTGCAAATCTAGGACAATTTTCAACATGTCGTGCATTTGCATGTTTGGTATAATGCTTTCAAAAAATCCTTGTTTCTTTTCCCCTTTCTCTGTTGGGTCCTGTAGTTCTTTTTCTTCATTCATCTCCAAACTAGACTGTTCCTTGGCTATTTCACGTGTTCCCCAAGAGATAACGTTCATATTGACAAATGAATAGATGACAACGAAGAGATAACCCATTGGAAGACATAAAAAGTACAAAGCAGCAAACATCAAACACAAAAACTCCCTGGGATGAAATATTGCCGCTGTTGTGAAAATCACACCTAACACTAAGAGAAAGATAACAGACGGGTGCAATGGACTCTCTTTCACAGCAGTGATGATAATTCCTACAAATACCACCATCATAATGAAGATGTAAATGGCACTCAAGATCTGAGCACCTACAAGTTGGTACCTAGTCTTAATCCAAAAACAGGCAATAAAATATAGAAATGCAGGTAAGCACGAGCCAAGATAAGATGTGATTAAATCTAGACCGAACACTGCTTGTACCGCTCCAGCTATCATCAGCAGCATTGTAGATGGGCCCATGAGTGTTAACACTAGCACCGCACCTACAATTAAAAAATAAATTTCAATATTCAGAAACTTCCACATTACATATATGACAAATTAAGAAAAATATCTCACGAGTTTCTAAACACAGTTATGATTTTGTTTGCTTTTAATTATGATTTAGTCAAGTATCTATGCACTAGCATATCATTAAATATACCTTAGTAACAATTTACAACCCAAACATACGTTTGTAAATATTTACGACCGAAATATACCTTGGTAAACAATTTACAACCTAAATATACCTTGGTAAACAATACACAACCTAAAATTACCTTGGTAAACAATGTAAAACCTAATATTATCTTGGTAAACAATGTACAACCTAAATATACCTTGGCAAACAATGTACAGTCTCAATATACCTTGGTAAACAATGTACAACCTAATATTACCTTGGTAAACAATGTACAACCTAATATTACCTTGGTAAGCAATGTACAACCGGCTGATGTTGTTATTGATAGCAACGGTATTTTTGGCATCATTCAGAAGGTCGAGAATATTTGCAATAGTTGAGGGCATCCATCTTCTTCGTTGATTAAAGAACTCATTGAATCCTTCGGGTGCATATGTATAGGCATCAGAAGCTGCAGCATAATCAATGCGATAACCTTGCTGTAGTAAGAGAGTACAGAGCCAACGATCTTCACCTGTATAAATAAAAATAGATTAATGTTACACAATAACCAAAACAAAGAGGCTCAAATGGTCATGGTACCCTCATCTGAAGCTCTAGGCTAGCTGGTCAACTTTTCCCCTTTTGCCCATACCTCATATATTTTAAAATGTCCCATACTAAATTTATTTGAATATTCGTCTGGTAGTTTGATTAAGACTCTATTCCTACAACTGTAAATATAGTAATAGATGTTTCAAATGTTGTTGTCAATCATTCCCTCTCTCTGTTCCGCTTTATGACATTCCCTGTTAGCTGAGCCACCAAAACTGTATGGTTTCCTCAAAAAAAGTTTTCTAATAAAAAGTCTGGTTAAATTTGACAGTGATTTTAGAGAAGATACAAATTTGCAATGTTAACATATTTGCTATTGTGTTGAACGTTGACCCCAAAAACAAAACAAAGGTTGCCTTCTTGGTCATTATTTGACGATTTTAAGAATGTTGACAAGTTTTCCAATTTTTTTTTATCTTTTTAGTGCCGCCCCTCGAGACGGTGCCATATTATGCAAATCTGAATCCTCTTCCCCTAAATATATTCCCTTCTCGGTTTGGTTGAATTTGGTCTAGTGTTTCAGAGAGGAAGTTGAAAAAGTAACATTAGCATATCGGTAGTGTTGAACTTTGACCTAAAAAACACAGATTAATTTTGACCTGAATTTCACGCCTTGAACGAATTTGTCACAGTTGAAAGTCACAGTTCCGTACATGTTAATCTCAAAGTAAATATTCCGAGGTGACTAACACAGAAGTAAAACGCTCACCTTGGTCATACATAAGATGATGGGAGGGCTCTGTTGGAAGAGCGGTGTACTTTTTCATAACGTTATCGTCCATAAGAGCAGAGCCCCGATATAAGCTGAAGCAACCTGTACTGCACATCACGCACCCTAGAACATGTTCTGTAGACTTCTGTAGCCAATGTATGATAGCGTATTCAAACTTCTGGTACCACACCAATGGACCTACAATTAACGCAATACTGTGAAAATGGTCAGTAAATAACGTTGTTGATAAAAGTGAACATATCCTCTTAAAACAGGCAATAAGTATTAAGACGACACTGGAATGAAATCGGGGTTACGAGTTGACGATGTCATATTTGAGATACGACCTTATTTCAAATAAGATTAATAAATATTTATGTAACCGTGTTATGACATATGCATTCAGTGGATATTTTTTAATTGCATTTACCAAAAGAAATAAAAAAGTCTTAATAATTACTATCTTCACGTAGCGTATGTTATAATCAATCCTACTACCGAACTTATTCCTTCGTAAATATGGTGTATCATAAAAAGACCCTATTCGGTTCAAAGAGTAAAATTATCTTTTAATGTTACATGCTGCAATATAGAGGATGCTTGGTAGCTACGTAGATATATCACCATGATTAGAGCTCGACGAAATTGCCACAGACTTGTCTATTTTCGTATTTAGTCTTTCTCTTGGCATTTTATTAATATGTATATATGTTTTACTAGTTTATATTTTTCTGGAAAATTGATTTGGGTGGTTAGTTGCTGAGATGATTTACATCGCCATGACGTGTTTTTATTGCATTTTTAAATGTATGTATATACTTAAGAATTCTAGTTTCATGTGGGAAGTGGGAAGGTTGAGGCCTCACAACCGGTTTAACCACAACGCCTGATTTCGTGCTTGGTTACCGACTTAAGTCGGGCCGCATGAATAACTAGTCGTGAGGATTGTTGTGATGTCAATGTTATTCATTACATTCTGGTGTTTAATTGTTTGATGCAGTTATTGTTTGCTTGTCAATGTCTCTCGTTCTGTTGATTCCACTTATACCGTTTTTTTCTTTTGTGGTACATATTACTACACACTGCACAAAAATCTACGATAGTGTTATTATTTCAATTCTCCTATAGCAAACGTACTTTTTTTAAATTAAAAACATCCTGACTTCATCTGCTTATGGTCTTCATGTTGCACAGCTAATTATATATTCAATGGCTCGTGTTAAATACAAGGACTTGTTCGCTAGAGGATTGCTATTGCCATCGAAGTTTCTTAGACCGGTATCCACGTTGCCTAGACTTCAGTTTGCATTTGGGAAGTCTTTATGATCATATATATAGTACTCCAGAGTTATATGACTAAGATAAGGAAATGTTTATGGACTCATGTAAAAATTCTTTATTTGAAATTGTTGTGTTTGTGTAATTGATATTTCGCTCCGTCCCTTCTGGGCTTGATTTGGCTTATGCATTCGACATATTAAATGTACCCTATATAAATTTTCGACTTT
>JAUMGZ010003664.1:0-10438 GCA_032359645.1 Pododesmus macrochisma | reverse complement strand
TTCACAACACCTATTGTCAACCTCATCTTAAGAATTGCATACGGGCGTATTGTGCTCCGCTTCGCGGTGCCCTTGTTTTAAGATGCCTCCATATCTAAAAATTATAAAGACATCTCATATAATGTTTGTACCAAATTTCATGCTTTTATCACAAAGTGCAGGTTTTTTCTCTTATCCGCTGTACTATAGGTTAGTATTACTATTTCTACATAACAGGTATGTGATATTATAACTTGGTTAGTATTACTACCATAACAATATTTCTACATAACAGGTATGTGATATTATAACTAGGTTAGTATTACTACCATAACAATATTTCTACATAACAGGTATGTGATATGATAACTTGGTTAGTATTACTACCATTACAAGATTTCTACATACCAGGTATGTGATATGATAACTTGGTTATTATTACTACCATAACAAGATTTCTACATACCAGTAATGTGATATAATAACTTGGTTAGTATTACTACCATAACAAGATTTAAACTTTGATGTTGTAATCGATGCAATCAATTATTTGTTATATATGTGTTATGTGTGTAAATGCTCATTACAGGCAAATAGAAAGACTAAAGATAGAGAACCCTGACAGAAAGGTTGTATTAATGAGCTTCTCTAGTGATGTTAAAGTACTGGGTGATGGCAGTCAAGAATTAACTGAATACACACAACTCACTAACAAAGGTCACAATGAGCTTCTTGATATGGGCAAAACATATTCCGCAACAATGACAACAAAACCTCTCTCAGAATCATGCGAGTAAGTAACTATTAAGTGAAAATTCATTTTTAACAACAAAATTAAATCCATATTTAATTTGTCATCCAACCTGGGTTTACCCCCAGTTAACTATGTAGAAATAAGCTCAGGTCACATTTCCTTTTATGGTCAAGGTCATGGATTCCATTTAAATTCAATAAGGTTCAATAAAAAACAAATTAAAAATATATGTGGAAACATAGTAAACAATCAAGACCTTACTCCAACATACAACCCATACCTAGCTCGAACAAATCACCCAGACCCAGCTCTAACAAACAATCCAGACCTAGCTCGAACAAATAACCCAGACCCAGTTCTAACAAACAATCCAGACCTAGCTCCAACACACAATTCAGACCTAGCTCTAGCACATAATCCAGACCTAGTTCTAGCAAACAACCCAGACCTAGTTCCAACAAACAATCCAGACCTAGCTCCCACAAACAATCCAGACCTAGTTCTAACAAACAATCCAGAAATAGCTCCAAAAAACAACCCAGACCTAGCTCTGACAAACAATCCAGACCTAGATCCAACAAACAACCCAGACCTAGCTCCAACAAACAACCCAGACTTAGCTCCAACAAACAATCCAGACCTAGCTCCAACAAACAACCTAGACCTAGCTCTGACAAACAATCCAGACCTAGCTCTAACAAACAATCCAGACCTAGCTCTAACAAACAATCCAGACCTAGTTCTAACAAACAACCCAGACCTAACTCTAACAAACAACCCAGACCTAGCTCCCACAAATAATTCAGACCTAGCTCTAACAAACAACCCAGACCTAGTTCTAACAAACAATCCAGACTTAGTTCTAGCAAACAACCCAGACCTAGCTCCAACAATCAATCAAGACCTAGCTCCCACAAACAATTCATACCTAGCTCCAACAAACAACCCAGACCTAGCTCCAACAAACAACCCAGACCTAGCCCCAACAAACAATCCAGACCTAGTTCTAGCAAACAATCCAGACCTAGCTCTAACAAACAACCCAGACCTAGTTCAAGCAAACAATCCAGACCTGGCTCCAACAAACAACCCAGACCTAGCCCCAACAAACAATCCAGACCTAGCTCCAACAAACAATCATGACCTAGTTATAGATCAAACAATCCAGACCTAGCTCCAAAAAACAACTCCTACCTATCTCTAACAAACAAGCCGGACCTAGTTCAAGCAAACAATCCAGACCTAGCTCCAACAAACAACCCAGACCTAGCCCCAACAAACAATCCAAACCTAATTCCCACAAACAATTCAGACCTAGCTCTAACAAACAGTCCAGACCTAGTTCTAGCAAACAACCCAGACCTAGCTCTAACAAGCTCCAACAAACAACCCAGACCTAGCTCTAATTAACAACCGAGACCTAGTTATAGCAAACAACCCAGACCTAGCTCCAACACACAATCCAGACCTAGCTCCAACAAACAATTCAGACCTAGCTCTAACAAACAATCCAGACCTAGTTCTAGCAAACAATCCAGACATAGCTTCAGCAAACAACCAAGACCAAGCTCAAACAAACAATCCAGACCTAGCTCTCACAAACAATTCAGACCTAGCTCTAACAAACAATCCAGACCTAGTTCTAGCAAACAATCAAGACCTAGCTCCAGCAAACAACCCAGAACTAGTTTCAACAAACAATCCAGACCTAGCTCCCACAAACAATCCAGACCTAGCTCGCACAAACAATTCAGACCTAGCTCTAACAAACAATCCAGACCTAGTTCTAGCAAACAATCCAGACCTAGCTCCAGCAAACAATCCAGACCTAGCTTTAACAAACAACCCAGACCTAGCCCCAACAAACAATCCAGACCTAGTTCTAGCAAACAACATAGACCTAGCTCTAACAAATAACCCAGACCTAGCTCTAACAAACAATCCAGACCTAGCTCAAACAAACAATCCAGACCTAGCTCCCACAAACAATTCAGACCTAGCTCCAACAAACAATCCAGACCTAGCTCTGACAAACAATTAATTTCTAGAAATTAATATGATAATTATGAAGTTAGAAGATACTTTAACTTTAAAAGTTGATTTTATAAATTTTAAACCTTTAAAATATTCAAATTTTTAAGTTTTATGAAAATAGAAAAAATCTATGTATTTAAAAACATGTGCTATGTTGTCATTACACTATTTCTATGTACAGTTTTTTGACGGAGAAGATTTCCAGCATGTTCACATCAGGCACTACTGCCCTTGGCCCTGCTCTAGCAATAGCAGCTGGTATGGTAACAGGTAGTGTTGGCTCAGAGATCATCCTATGTACAGATGGTGCGCCCAACCTTGGTGTGGGAAAACTGGCCAATAACACAAGTACTTATTATGCTGAGGTTTGTATGAGATTACTTTACATTTGTAGCGGACTTCTTTACATTTGTATGAAATACTTTTCTTTGTGTGGAAATATTTCTCATTTGTATCAGAGTATTTTCAGAGAATTATTTTAGGAAAACACCTTAATTATGATATATTTATTATTTCATTTCTCTCCTTCTGCGAGACATGTTTCTTATAGGAATTTAACAATCTTCTATTTTTCTGCGTATATTTTCTAAGAAAAAAGTATTATTACCTAAAATACATTATAACTGACATTTAATGTGCACAAAATGCTTTGAAATACAACCTAACTGAAAAAAAACTCACTTTAGTTTAGAAGCATAGAAACAGTTATTTCCTAGGTACGTGTACTTTATTTCTTTCCTTGATATATGAGCACTGGTATTGTCACATTGATCACTCCTTTAAATGTATCTTCATGTTTACAGGTTGGCGAGTATGCTAAGGAGAATGGAATTGTTGTGTCTGTTTTAGCTGTTGAAGGTGAGCCAATAGGTCTGAGCTGTGTTTCCAAGGTAGCTGAAATATCTGGTGGAAATGTTGATGTATTAAATCCCTTAGAAATCATGAGACAACTGCGAATCATTTCTCAGAACTACATTGTAGCTACTGGTGTTGCTGTGACCTTAATACTTCATCCGGAACTTGAAGTCAATGATAAAAACTTTCCAGCGGTAAGTACATGTATATTGTTATTATTTATCAGTGTAGCTATACCGTTTACAAATTTTATACATGTATAGCCATATATTTACTGATTTGGATATATAAATATATATTTTGTTTGTTAAATAAGGGCTTAACATCACTTCCAGAGTATTTCACCGATATCCTGACAATTTCCAAGAAAGAATTGCTTTATACATGCACTAGCCAAAGAAATAACATCCTCTGTATATAATTTTTTACAAAAGGCAAGGTAATTTTGAAGTGTGAAATGTAACTAACAACATTAAATGTCACATAGTTGTCACCTAAAAAGGAAATATAAGGTTTAATGTTCTTAAAACTCTGGTGTCTGGAAGATTGATTTTGCAAAATCTTATCAAATCTTGCTTCATTCATCATTTTAAAAATGTTCCTTAGGGTCAAATCATTTATTATGTTCTCCTACCAGTGTTTTTGAAATGTGTAATAAATGTTTATATTGTTGATATTGTCCAGTTTAAAAATATAATCTCGGAACCATTGTTAAACAAAATAAATCACTAATGTATTCAACATATATTACAGGGAAGTAGTCGTATTGTGAAAGAGGTTGGAAATGCTACAAGAGATACAGATATAACCTTCAGGTACAGACGCAAGAATGTTGACAAGGATATCACACACCTTGACAGTCTTCCATTCCAGGTAAGTTATAATCTTACAGTGCAGGTGTAAGCCATCCATATTAACAGTCATTTCAGGTAAGTTGTGACCTTATGGTACAGGTGAAAGACATCTATGTTTACAGTCTGCCATTCTAGGTAAGTTGTGACCTTGTGGTACAGGTGAAAGACATCCATATTTACAGTGTGCCATTCCAGGTAAGTTGTGACCTTGTGGTACAGGTGAAAGTTATCCATATTTACAGTCTGCCATTCCAGGTAAGTTGTGACCTTGTGGTACATGTGTAAGACATCCATATTAACAGTCATTTCAGGTAAGTTGTGACCTTGTAGCACAGGTAAAAGACATCAATATTTACAGTCTGCCATTCCAGGTAAGTTGTGACCTTGTGGTACACGTGTAAGACATCCATATTTACAGTCTGCCATTCCACAGGTAAGATGTAATTTTATATTTTTTTATAGATGCAAAAAATTAAATACAGATAAATAGAATTAAAAATAGATATATGTTTTCATTATTACTTATGTTAACTTTGTTTGTAGGTGCAAGTTGAGTACACATTGAAGGATGGTCAGAGAATGCTGAGAGTTATCAGTCAAAAAGTCAAAGTAACAAAGGATAGGAAAGAAATGGAACAGGTAAATACAATACAATTTCTATTGGCTAAAAACCATTTAAGTAAAAAAGTTCCTAAATTTGTCACTAACTCACCAAATCAATCTTTGAATACACAAGAATGAAGCCCTCAAATAATTACCTTTGCCATAACAAGATGGAGAAAAAACTGTGTTAAAAGTTGTCAAGGGGTAAAACAAACATTATGCTGCAAGTTTTTAGTGGCCTGATCTGCACACACTCGGTTGACATGTCACAAAGGATTACCCTGTTTACATAAACCTTTGTGTAAATGTTATGTTGAGGAACGCTACAAGTCTAGTAATAATGGTTTATCTAGGTTTTACAAGCTTCTGTGTAAATGTTATGTGAGGAACTCTACAAGTCTAATAATGGTTATAACCCAGTTTATATAAGCTTTGTCTGAATTTAAATGTTATGTTGAGGAACTCTACAAGTTTAGTAATGGTTAACCCAGTTTAAATAAGCTTTTTTCTGAATTTAAATGTTATGTTGAGGAATTCTACAAGTCTAGTAATAATGGTTAATCTAGGTTTTACAAGCTTCTGTGTAAATGCTATGTTGAGGAACTCTACAAGTCTAGTAATGGTAAACCCAGTTTATATAAACTTTTGTCTGAATTTAAATGTTATGTTGAGGAACTCTACAAGTCTAGTAATAATGGTTAATCTAGGTTTTACAAGCTTCTATGTAAATGTTATGTTGAGGATCTCTACAAGTCTAGTAATGGTTATAACCCAGTTTTTAAAAACTTCTATTCTGATAACATAAAGTATCATTTAGTGAAAAAGACTCATAAATTATAAAAATACATTATTAGGCAATGGACGTATCAGTGGTCGGGTTAGCAGCGGTGCAGATGACTGCAGACATGGCTGAAAAAGGCTCTGTAGAAACAGCGAAGGAACATTTGTAAGTTCTCAATTTAACAAAACATATGGAAAGTAGTCAACCAAGTCACTATTTTAATCAAGGGTCACTATTTATAATGTACTCCATGTATAGGTGAATTAATCCATGTCTGGAGTATTGTAAGCTTTGTTTATAATATGCAAATAAATCATAGAAGTTTTATTCAGTTCTGTTTTCAAACTTCCCATGGGATAAAATGGTGAAGTTCATTCTGTCCAAACCTTGGTGAAAGTAAAGAAATAACATCACAATGGCCACAATTGATTTAACATCAGTGACAAATTCCTTCATGTATTTAGTCTGTACTAAAATTATTTTTTTACTATTGCCTTTATTTAAAAGATAAATTGTTAATGCATACTGTAGTCTTTGCATGTTTATTTATGTCTCCCTTCAAACAAAGAGAGACATATTGTTTTATTACTGTTCCTTTTTGTTCATTTTCTTTTCCTTCTAATAATTCTTAGGTCAAGTTCAGTCAATACTTTTGTCTGGCCCATAACTTTGCACCTATTTGAGAAATAGATGGAACTTTGAACACATAAATTATGTAAAATCTAAAGTGTTTGAGAACAAAATCAGGTCACTGTGACCTTCATGAACTAGGTCAAGGACCTCCGATAATTCCTTTATCAGACCATAACTTTGTACCTATTTTAAAGATATGAAAGAAACTGAGCATATATTAGCCATGTGTTAATGTTATTTACAATAGTGTTTTTGTTAGAACACTTCAAGATGAAACCACACATGAAAACAGAGTTAATCAAAAAGTCTTACATTGTATACACATAGGTAGTAAATAAAATATTATTTTCTTTTTACAGAGAATCTGTTCATCGACTTTTCAAGAAAAGTGCACTGAGTCCACAACAGAGAGAGGATGCCTTATCTTTTAGAGTAGAAAGTCGAGAGCTTCAGCAAGAGTTAGAAACCTTCAAAGCAAAAGCGGTAAATTGAAATTCAAGATAAACAAAAAATAGGTCCAAAAGATCCAGGATATTCAATGGATTAATTTTGTTTAGGGTTAAAACTTTGGTCTTTAATTTAATGCACTAGCTTAATCTATATACATTGAGAACAAAATAAATCTTTTTAAACTTAAGATAATGTGCAAGACATGTCACCTAACGGTATAATAAGAAAGACATAACAAAGATTGCAGTTAAAACTAATAAAAAACACATGTAACAGAACATAATATGACATATGATTTTATGATATTTAAAAAATCTATCAGCACCTCAAAACTGACCATATTATTTCAAAATAGTGCTTTGGTTTCCGATTACTCCATTTAGAAATTCTTTGTCAGGACCTTGTTTAGGGTTTGATGATTGTAGGGGCTGGTAAAAATTGCACTATGATTTTAGTTGTTAATCAACTGCAGCATGTAGCAAATTTGGTTATATTTGGTCAAATATTGATGAAGTTATGCTCAGGACAAAGAAATTTGAGAAAAGGGGGAATAACTTTGGCCAAAAGAAGTATGCAGCACTATGCCATTCCATGATTTAAAAGGAAACAAATTTTGTTAACCAGTGTCAAATATTTTGGAAATCATGTTACAACGAAATTCTATGTGAACAGGGGCAATAACTTGTGTCCTAAAAACGGCATTTTAGTATACAAGTCAAGCCAAGTTACATAACTGCTACAATATTAGTAATACATGTCTTTGGCATGGTACACATTACCATGTTCATTGTTAGGAGCTAATGTACCCCGAGCCTTCATAACTTTACCCTGCCAAAGACTAGAAGTACAAATTTGTCATACTGCAAAGTGTTTTTTTTTCTTTATCTTAAGTTTTTTCTTATGATAAAGCTATTAAATTATTACAAGCACGAGATATCATACTGTATGGTATGACACCTCACTATGCACATTGTCTTGTGTTTTTATGTACCCTGGCATAGACCCAATCATAATCTTGTATATCTAAGCAAGGTGACCAATAAATATGCAACAATTTTTTTTGAAGTAGACAAAGTTGGTTATGTTTGGTCAAATAATGTTTTAAATTATGCTCAGAACATAGCAATTTTATCAGAAAAGTGATGATAACTCTGACATGATTCAAAGTTTACAAAAATCAGTTAATCAGTATATAGTGGGTTAAATATTTTGGAAATTACACACTCCAGACAAAGAAATATTGCTAGAGGAAGGGCAATAATATTGGCACAAAAAGTCATGATATTAAAGTAAACATGTGACATTAAGCCATGTCAGGTTGTATAAAAAATTTACAATTTGGAAACAAAATGGCTGCCAATCTAGCTACCATCATATAAAAAAGAATTGTTGTGCATATAATCCCCAAACAGTATACACTATCAACTTCATTGGAAGAATTGCTAAATATACATTACATTTATTAAGCTATGTACATGTAAGGATATTCTTTACTGTATTGAAAGATAATTTTGATGACTAAACTATGTCTTTTCACAAATGCTGCAACTGAAAATAACAAATGATCTGTTGATGTTTCAAATAAACAATCATTTCCTTTCTAGGCTCGCAATCAACGTATGCAGGATCAGTCATCAAAAGTATTTCAGAAGATGAAGAAGTCTGGTGTGTCCCAGTATGCTGGGGCCTCCAAAAAATCAGGCATTGCTTTTAGCAGACAAAGTGATAATAAGGATCTTGCCGATCAGTACCGGCAATACCAGTGTTGAAAGGATCATACTCCACATGATAGAAACTACTGACCAAACATATCTACAAAATTGTATTATATAATCAAGCCTGTTATCAAACAGCACAAAGACATTGAAAGTGTTATAATACCTTTACATGTGATACTGATGTTATGTTGTCCTTGTTGTGAGATTTAATGTGAACTTATTATGCTCTTTTCCACAGCACTAATTATCACATAATATACTTGTTATTAGAATGTTTATTGTTGACCTTACATTGAATGCATATTGTATATTTACTTAGTATGTTCTATTTAATCTATGTTATCGTGTCAATTGAATTAAGAAAACTCTGTTCCTTTTATATGAATTGAATTTTTTTATTCTTTTGTACCAATCTCAAACTTTTATTGAAATATTGCAATACATTGTAATTACAGTCCAATTTGAACGACTTTGAATTTGAAGATGCTTATTTTAAATTCTTGTCCATCCCTTCATAATGTTGTATATAATCAGGAATTTGGAATTTTAATAAATATTTTAAAGTACCATCCTATCAACAGAAATTTTTTTAAACTTAGGTTAGATATTGTGATCAGCTTATTTTGAAGTATTCATTGTTACAAATAAGCTATAGTATTGAAACCAATTTGTGGTGGGCGTTTTCCATAGACTTCAAACGGAGCAGTATGCTAAATGAGATATTTTTAAGCATTTATGCACTTTTGTACTTAATATCCTCAAAAGAATTTGACATCAAGATTTAAATTATTGCCTTAATATATTCATTACTTTATATACATGATTTATTCATATAACTATGATATACATATGAAGTCCCTATATCTACAGAGTAACATGTTTAACTATGAAGCCAATCTATTAATCAACATATTTTTTATTGCAATGTTTATATGCTGTTGAAGTTTATCGGCACAAATGTTAAAATAATTTTTTTCATAGTGCTTTTTACTTAAGATTTTTATTTTAAATTTTAGCACTGTTACTATTTTCCATTTACGATGTGTTTTTAACAGAAAAAAATCTTGAAATAAATTTGATGTTAACCATGTTTTTATTTTATTTTGTTTTATTCACATATTGTAAACCAATGTTTAATGGTGGCTGATTAACTCTTAAAGAGCCTGTGATTAGTGAGAAGTAATGATATTTCTAAGCAACATAGAGAAAACTAGAATGATTGTTTTCGTTACTGTATGTTAATATTTGTATTGATCATCTTTGCGTGAAAGATTCTGGAAGCGATGTTAAGCCCTAATTAAACAAACAAACTTTGCGCCTTGCTTCTTTCTGGGATATGAATGGTGTCGTGCAATTTTGTTTGAAAATAGATATAAAATCTTGATGAATGACAGGCTTGTTCTTCCTTCCTTGTCAAAATTTAACTAAAAATCTGTTATAGATGCATGTATGGTTATGTTAAAAAAATATTCCATAATGTGTAGGTAGAACAATAACTAACTTTGATCTTATATCAATGACAAACATGTTATTCATGATAAAGGAGCACACCATCCAATTTTCCTCAACCTTTTACGCTTTCAGGAAAGTTGTCTTGTCACTTCTGTTGCTAAGTGTGTTATACATTACCATTGATACATGTAACATAACATAGGCTTAATGTGTAAATATAGGTAAAGATTATAACACGTGTTAATTGTTTTTAGTTGGATGTACTTGATCATCAGTGTTCTGCTTGTGTTCTTTACATTCATATATATATATATCAAATGTGAAG
>JAUMGZ010003653.1:0-10438 GCA_032359645.1 Pododesmus macrochisma | reverse complement strand
AGAAAAGACTTATTAATTACTTGTGTTTCTCAAGTTTCCAAAAAATAGTAAACTGGAAGAATATTACCGCTTTAAGCATTGTTAAGTAAATGTTTACAAAGTTTGCAAACGACAAAAAAATCTGTGCATAATTGAACCACTATGGGGGCACTTCAGTCAACATATACCTGGTATTTTTCTCATTTTCATCTGCTCATGAACAGCTGGGCCAATTTCAACCAAGTTTGGTAGAAAGTATCCCCATGGCTAGCTGCTTAAAGTTTGTGAATAAAAAGGGGTCGGTCCCATAAGGGGGGCAAACATAGTTAAAATTAGGTTAATTTTTAAAAAATTCTTCGTCTCACAAACCAATGCTCTGAATATATTGATATGCTTGACTCTTGAGCCAATGTTTATCAAATTTGGGAAGGAAACAAAAATATGTGCATAAATGAACAACTAGGCAGTAGGGGGCACTTCTGTTGATATAGGGTATTTTTCACATTTTGGACTTCTCAAAAACCGCTGGTCTTATTTCAACCAAATTTATAATCTTTATGTAGACTAAAACTCTTAAAAATGTTTGACTATGATAACTCTAGCTGGTGACTGTTAAGACCCATTGGGCCTCTTGTTTTGTATTTATTTGCACTTAAATAAATTGTATATTGCTTTATGTGCTATCAGTGTTCCATCTAGGATTTCAAAAGGGCAGGGTGCTAACTCTATAAAAAGGGCATTTATGGGGCGGGAAGTAATTTTGCTTACCAAAAAGGCATAGCCATAGTGATACATTTTATATCACAATAATAGATAGCCATTGGTTATTTTCCTGTTGATGCTACCTTATTAAAATTCGGCACCTTGACCTCCAGAAATCCCTGAAGTCTTTTAAATCAAACGATTAAGCTGGTCTTCTCAAACTATCGTTCACCTTATTATTTACATGTGCCTCTTGCTCCTGCTGAGCACCGTTCACAAAGACATTCCAACCCACGTCCAACAATCGCTATGCTAGACACGTGTACGTGCTTACAAATAGTATTCGACCTGTATACCTTCGTTAAATTAATTGATGATCCAATTAATTTCGTTTAACCGCACATAAAACAAACAAAAAATAAACACAACTCTTATACATGGTGACACTAGATATATAGCTACCTGTCTGGGTTTCTTTCTGGTTTAAACTGTACGTGTTGGCTTTCGACCACGATTCATTATTGTTGTTGTCGGACATTTTCTCTATCAACTGACCATACGCATGCTCCGTACAGCTGGTCATAAAGTTGACGACAGAGTCATCGGAATAAGGGGCATGACTATTCGTCATTTATTATAATGTGATCCATGCAAAAATGCATCCCACCCTGTAAAATGCGCTTCAAAATAATGTTTTGTGATCGTCAAAAATTAGGTAGACATATTTTACTGCGGTAGAAATCTTCAGTGTTAAGGTAAAAAATGTGGTACCTTTACACCGGCAAGTGGTTCTGTATTTAAAATTACTTTATCACAACCGGTTTAAACAACACCTTGTCGCATTATAGCAAATATTATGCCCAAAAAAATCTGAAAAAAGGATTCAGGAAGCTGTAAAAGTTTGACCAATATGGGGATCTATATAAAAAAAACAGACACTAGGTAATGTTGATGACAATACTTCGCTTTTTAGCGACAATGGACAGGCTATAGGTAATGAATGTACTGATGATAATATGCCTACGTGCAGTCATAAGTCTGATGAGGTCTATCTCAAAAACCTCAGTTCAACTCAATACATGCATAAGACAGGAAAATTGAATTAGAATAAATTCAAAATTAATTTTTTTTTGTTTTGTTTTATTATTGCTAATTAAGCAATAATTTTCCCAAATTTACCCTAAAATGTCTCTCATTTTCCCAATTTTTCAGTAAACTCCTTTTCCCAAAATTGGTAGAAAAATCCCTGTTATTTGTGTTTCTCAAGTTTCCAAAAAGTAGTAAACTGGAAGAATATTACCGCTTTAAAAGTTTATTACATTAAATCACCGTCTCGATATGACCTTAGATGTTGAAAGGGATGTTAAACCCCAATGAAACAAACAATTATTACATTAAATCAGTTTAAAAACAGCTCACAGTGAATTTTAAAACTTAAATCTATTATACCAATGAAAATTTATAAGAGTAAAACACATGTACCTCTGAATTAAAAAAAATTATAACTGAAAATACCGATATTTTCCAGATCAATAGTATTAACGACTAACCAATAGAAAGTCGTAAGAGTCTGATTCCCCACTTGTGCCTTTTTCAAGGACCCACTTATATTTTTTCCCTCAAGGGCATTTTGAGACGACTAACTCCTGGAATAACAGTTCACTAGAGAACACTTTCCCCATATTGTGATTTCTAATTCGAAACGTCCACCCTTTTTGTTTTGTAAAAAAAACTCAGGTTATATAAGATATCCAGTGATGAGTACAAATGTATTTACGATACTTCTGGAAATTTATACAAAACAGCGTGGACAGACTAAAAACGGATTGGTACACACGGAAACTTAATGAAAAAAGGGCAGGGTTTCATGTGTTTGTGCAAGCTCTGTAATTGTATTATAACCTTCATACTAGTTATGCATGTATATTGCTTCATTACAAAAGTGTTTCACTTGTTGAATCTTCAGTTTGAAGTTTTACTGTATACATGTAAGTAGTAAATTCTGACAAATAATTTTGCAGAAAGATCACATGATCATGAAATGATTCATACATGTAACTTGACTGTATATATAGAAGTTTTATATATTAAAGCATGTGGACTCAGTGGGAAATATTTCTACTTCCTGCGTCATTACATTATATGTATGATACGTATACAAACAAAACATTTAAAGGACAGGAAATCGAATATTACATTGGGTCAATCAGAATTTGACAGATTACAATTTTATTAATAAACTTTAACTGTTCTACTAGTATAAATTAAATCTTACATTATTCATAATACATGATGTGTCTGTTTGTAATGTCTGAACTTTATAACTTATAATGGGCTTAGAATTAATGTACACACAATTATCAGTATTTCTAAATATTGTACCCAGATCTAGTCAATTTAATTTCATGTTAACTATTTATCTACATGTACCATGCAAATGCATCATATATATAATATTGTTATTATCTAGGTTACACTGTAGTTATAAGAAAAATATAAAAATGATTTAATTGCCGATATATAAGTTGATGGGCATGTACATGTACATGACATACTAAACTGTAGCATACATTTATTTATGTATTTTTACATGTACAATTGAATACACACTATTTATATATATATATATATATTGTGTGTGTATGTTTTGTATTATATGTCAAAAGGATCAATTTAAAAAAAAGATGAAGAATTAGTTATATTGCTTAATAGGGCACATTAAGGTGTATATTGTATGCAACCTTAAAATGCAAGTCAAACTTGTTGTTAACATTCATTTCTTTTAGATTTCATAATGTTAAAATGATACCAGCACAATAAAAGGCTCCATGTCTACAAATGTATGAATGTGTATAATTTATATATATATGTCTCTGGATAGGCTGCAAGGTATAATGTACATGTACTATATACAAAAGTGTCATCCATATAAAATTAACTGTGAAATATACATGTGCAAATGTATGACACAAGTAAGGTTGACCAGTATTAATCCTATATATATGTATAGTGTGATATATGTATATATTCATGATACTGTGTGAAGGAAATAGCTTTTTACATGTCATACTCATAGTATATATATTAACATACCAGTAGACAAAATTGATTGTCCATTTATATGGTAGACCCTGAGTTTATAATGTACATGTTTGTTTATTATTACCCTATAAGATGTCAATGACATACATTTTTTGTAGATTTAAACGTTTAAATAACACATTAATCTAAAGTTTATTCTTCAGAACATTGCATTGTCAATGTGCATAATGAAATATGAAATAAAAACCAGTTGATAGTGGGTCTTAACTTTAGCTTTGTACATGTACATACATACAAAATGTATGAAGAAATTTAAAGGGTTTTATTGCACAGAAATAAACATCAAGTTGATTAATGACACTGGTGTTTATAAATAGAAATTTTGGAATAAAAGAACAGTACATAAATTAATATACAAAACAGTTGCAACAGGTAAATTCAACAATCAAACATGGTTGTATGAACATATTTATAAATAATATGTTATAACACTTAGCCTTATCATTGTAAGAAGTATGTGCACTTCCTAGAAAGTACATATGCATGTACATGTACTAGTACATGTATGTATAATGAGGGCATTAATAACTTGTAGTTCTAGTTCAGATACAACATGTATTGACATTCTGTAGGGTATTGTAGGTATTGATTAATTTGAACATAGAAGTTGGAACTTAAAAGTCATGTTATAAATATAACTAGTAGTGAGCCTTATCTTAATCAATATCCATGCTCATTAAATTGTCACAACTACAGTAGTGCCCTCACTGTGAAGATATGCTATTACTGTATGTCAGATCAAATATACAGATTTTCTATTTATATATCAATTGATAGATTTAAACTTATTAAATTATAAACTTATATAAAATATTCATTTTAAAAAAAATTCAGTATATGAACTATATATTATAACAACATTTTTATGTAGCATGCATATATGGCTAAAACTGTTTTGAAATAAGTATAGGGATTAATTTATATTCTTACCAACTTAATAAGTAAACATGTAGCTAAAATAAATGAACACCAAAAAATATTCCCACACTATAATTCTCAAACGAAGTCCACACCTCCAATAAACAAAGTTGAAACCTGAAATATATTTAAGACCAAGATAAAGAACGTTGTCAGTTTTTAAGTTACAACTATCAGGTTTAGAATTAACCATGCATGCATATGCTGGTGTACTTTCTGTATTTTTGTTCCACATCAGTATGGTATTTTCTGCTTGTAAAGAGATACTGTATGTTGATTGATCAAGCAAAGCCCAGTAGACCATTGGCATGGCAAGTCAATTAGCCCTCACTGTATGCAATGGCTAGCCATGCATTTAATGCTGTGTTCATTTTCATTCAAGGTTGCATGTTTCCTGATACCCAATACTGTGTACACACACAAGTTCATTGTGAAAAACCATAATTGGTCTTACTTGTATTGTGATGGTTGAATTACAACCACTGGCTCGTCAAAACCCTAACTTGATAATCTTTGCAGGTATAAATAAGGTGTTCAGGGCTTTATATGGCTCTTTAAAGTACACAATTAATGGGTGTGTCACTTTAATAGATTTACAATTTCTGGATTGTTAAGATTAATATGAAAAGCGATGCATAATTCCAGAAGGATGTTCATAATTTACCCCATACATATTTACAAAAATGGAAGTACATGACCCTATGATTTATACAGTTCTGCAGGGACTATAAGTTTGTTCTAATGTTTACCCGACACTTCAGAAGATAAAATATTACTTGGTGTATCTATCTAGGCCTGGATTAACTTGTCTTCTGCAATTACATGTGTATAATGGACATGTAAGCATTGTGTCCATTCTTACACCACTAACAGTAACTTGGAGACAAATTGTAACAGAAATATTAATCACTGATCAGTAGTAACACTTAAAATGTACATGTATGATCAGGAGTTCATCAATAAACTTCTTTCTCTAGGTCTGCAAACATTGAAACAAACACTAGTAACAATTTGACAAACATTTATGAATACAATACATGCGTGCATTTACATTTGTACAAGTTGTATGTAAAAGAATATATAATTATTATATAGATAAATCATAAATTTAACAGGTAGCTACTATATATTTATGTACATAACTTCTTTTTAAAAGATTTTTTAGTTTTAACAACTTAACGTCATACTGTTTTATGGTTAAAAATCAATTTATTTTCTTATTTTCAGGCAAAAACCTGTACAACAATGAACATGTTGCCATTAAACTGGTAAGTTTATTGTCATATAGCTTGTATATAAAACATGTATATATTGTAGTATATTAAACAATTGGTGTCACACCTATTTATGAAGCCATCATGACAGATCATTATGAAAACTTCATTAAAACAGACCCTGATTATGGTTAACAACTAAATTAGGGTGGTCCATTATTATAAGCTGAAGAATGGTTGGTTTTTTCTTGTTTTGTTTTAAATTGAATGAAAAAATAAAGATTGGTGATTTAAAGACAGTAGAGAACAAAAGGAAGTATTAGAAGTACATACTGGCAATACCTAGAGTGGGTCGACTCCTAAGTTCAGGTAATTTTTATGCAATGAAACGTTAACATTGCATTTGAAAAAATGACAATAATAATACATTGTCTTTATTAGTTAATTGATTACCCTGTTCCAAAGAAATATGCACTTTGATGTATATAGATTGTATATGTAGAGTACATGAATTAATGAGAAACAGAAAGTGGACATGAGACGTGCTTAACAACATATATATATATTGATGTAATATAGTATTTCGGCTTAGACCATATTACTGAATATAGCATCAATGATATGGTCCTATCAAATTCTTGCATCATACCAGACAAAGTTATTAAAAGAAGAGTAACAGAATTATATACCCTACAGATAAATGTTACAGCTTTCCACAGGGCTTTTAATATTTCTGCAAAGTCAGGGTCTATGCAACATGTGCAATTGAACAAAAATTTATTTGTTGAATTTATTTTGTAGAGTTTATTGTGAAGCAAATATTTGTGTTCACCTTACTTGCATATACACTGATACAGGTCTGCATATTGATGATCATACTTTAGTTTACCATACATTGTATTCAACTCATTATCATTAAATTGTCAAAGTGGAAATGGGAAAAAAGGTGTACAAAATGTACAGTGTAACTGTTAACATCGCTGCAATTGAAATATTGATGGACTTGATTATGACAGGTTGTGCGCATATACATAGCATGTGCACGTTCTATAGAGAAATAAAGCTGTGAGCTGTCTATATATTGGATATGGATGTTCAAGGCTTGAAGTTTAGGATAAATATGGAATTGGCATGTGTCTTTATAAGAAATAAACAATTAAAAATTCCCTTTTAAAAACAATTTTGTATACTTTTAGTATGATTTCCATGTACATTTGATTGTATTGTCAGTTTTATATTTGTAATAAGCATGTCTCCCAATCTTACCCTTGTACTGTTATATAGTAATTGTTTTTTTACGATTGATTTGTAAGTTACTAGTTCGTTTGTGTATTGATCTGTAATCACACACTGACAACAGGTGCTCAAAGCCTCAATACAGACCTTGAAAGAAATCCAAGTTAGCTAATCTATTTCTGTATTGATTTCTGACTCTGTTGGTCTGTTAGTATTAACTATAGATCTGAAGCACTGGATATCCATCACAGTGCATGGCAAATTGATAACCAGTTTATAACATAGACAGAAACAAGTAAAATAAGAATTTATCATTCGCTAAATATGTCACTGCACAGTCCTATATTTTTATTATCTATGAAATAAGACCTTGGAATCATATGTTCTTATATATTGTTAGTCAGTTTGTGGCCCTGGTCGAGATAGTATTGATTTGATCCAACGTTATCCTCTCTCTGTCTATACAGCTTAATTTCTTAAATATATACATATCCAATCTATCATATTTAGACATGGGCACACTAATCCTTGATAGGATATACATGTACATGTGTAAGGTCTGATAACCAAATCAACCTGTCTTTTTTAATCAATGCTCACATGGATTTTAGCTCGCCTTGAGCTTTTATCTGAAATTAAATATGTTTTCTGTTGGATGTGATTGTAAACTTGCTTGTTATTTAATTTACTCTGTGAAGGATCAGGGGAGCGGGTGTAGGAATGTAATATTTGAAATTGCCAAGACTATAGATCCAAATCAACAAAGTCCATCATCCAGCACAACTCTAGCTGTAGGGTTTAACCATTCCATATGCATGGACATGAAGAATTTAAGCAGCTTCATTTCCTAATAAAATGTTAGTTGGAATAATTACCCTTTTGAGCATTTTGTGACCAAGAACTACTAAAGAGCTATATTCAGAATGTTAATATGAAGATCACTTCAAAAGTTACTTCCATGTTGACAACTATATATACATATTGATTGATCACGATCAGAATCTTGTCAGATGATGTCTCAGAGGTCTAAATATTGTGATGAGAAAACTGTAAAAGCAATCCTTCTTGATATGTTTATACATGTGTTTGTGCTAACATTATCAGACAGAAACATCTATAGATTTAATACAAAGAAGCTTTGTATATATAGAAAAAGAAATAAAATAATTTTCTTTGACAATTTCAACTGTAAAGACATCTTGATTCCATACATTTTTAAATAATTGGAGATCAAACTTGTTGCGAAGACACTAAAATCTGTATCTACAATCATATGTATGATATTATATATATGTGTATATTCTTGGTATATGTAATAATATAATAGGCCTATGTGATAGGTAATCATTCATTAAGCTATACATGTCTGTGTATAGTGTCACGTAGGTATATATATATGTAAAGGCTTTGGATACATATGTTATGTAAATTAATAATCCTGTGTTACATCAAGTGGGACCTTCCTTCCTGTTCTATTGATTGATAGCATTACATTGAATGGTTGTGCATTGTGTAGAGAATCATTTCTTCATGATCAGTACAATGTCAATGTAGGTTGATACAATAAAAAATATTTAGGAAATTTGTTGTGAAATTTCTAGGAATAGGAATGTCTTATTCAGAAAATATTCATGATTGGTTTATGGTGATGTCATGAAGTATAGGACAGGAAAAGTTGGAGGTTTTTCATGATATTCATGTAGGGATATAGTAGATGATAATGTTAACACTGTCAATTGAATTAACAAGTCCAGATTACATTGAGATCAGTCTTTACTATTATATGGATATGTTGACGATGGATATGATTCTCATTTGCAGCAAAGCTGGAAGATTTTTCTGGTTTTTGCATCAAACTAACAAAGTTCCAGGATGATATTGTAATACCACTGTCCGTGTGTGTGTGTGTGTGTGTGTGTGTGTGTGTGTGTGTGTGTGTGTGTGTGTGTGTGTGTGTGTGTGTGTGTGTGTGGCTGTGTGGCTGTGTGGCTGTGTGTGACGTTCATTTCCAGGCATTTAAAGACAAATCATTTATCTAATTGATCTTATAACTTGGCCATTGCTTCCTTGTGGCAAGACCTCACTTGGTATTGTAAATGAGGTCCAAGGGTCAAGGTCACTGTTACTGTAAATAGGAAATTGTTTTCTGGCATTTATAGTCATACTGCTTTTCCAATTGATCTCAAACTTGGTCCATGGCCTCCTTTGACAAGACCTTGCATGCTTTTGCAAATTAGGTTGCAAGGTCAAAGATGAAGGTCACTTTAAGGATTACCCGCCTATCAGATTAACTTCAAACTTTTGCACTTACTTTCAAACTTTTTAGTCACTTCCTTGTGACAAGAGCTCACATGGATTTCAAATGAAGTTCATTAGATCAAATGTTAAGGTCACTAGGAATTCAGGAACTTGAGGACTAACCATATACATGTAAATTATTACAAGTCTAACTGCATCTTTAACACTGATTTTGTTGTAGATGCAAGGTGAATACAGTTAGTTCTAATAAACAGTCTCCTCTCATTGCTCGTCAAAGGTCTTGACCATTGTGATCAAACTAGGGGTTTAAGGCCTCGATTAGATAATTACAGTCATGTGTACATCAGTGATAGAAACTGCCGGTCGCCAGGTCACCAATGGCGACTAAAAGCTCATTGTGGTGATTAATTTCTAAGAAAAATGCTTGGTTAGTGGCCCTAAAAAAACTACATGGGCGACCAGTATTTTTGCTAACGTTTGCGTCACTTTTTGTCACATATTGTAATGATAAGAGCACTTTCGTTTTCAGTTGTCGTGCTCATGAATTCCCAATAAATCAGCCAATGAGAATCTTTGTTTTATCGAGTTTCGGCTAGACTGTAGTCTCGTAATTGAGCGCACCATTCGTACCGTAAGTAGCTGAATGGAAAAGTCAAAACGTGACAAACAATGTCCGACTAAACATTGGAACTTCATATGTTGATACGTTGTATACTTTATATGTTTATTCGTCGTATTTAATGCGTTGACATGTTAGGTACTTAGTACACGTTTACACGTTGAGTGTAAATTATGTGTTGATACTTCTGCTGCCACAATCAATACGTTGAGTATTTTGACAATGAGTTATGCACATTGTTGACTAAAAGACGGGTTAACAACTGAAGAAAAAAACAATGTACTATATTTTACTCTGAAGCTCCGGACTACTGATATGTTGTAGAAACTTGGTTTTTAAGCCAGGGGTACACCTTTCAGGTGTAGCCACAGGCTTATTGGTATTACTTTGCTCACACATACTCTCAACA
>JAUMGZ010003642.1:0-10438 GCA_032359645.1 Pododesmus macrochisma | reverse complement strand
ATGAAGCACCGGAATGTAATTAATTAAATTGACATCACGACAAACATCAAGACTAGTAATCCATGCGGACCGACTTAAAACAGATTGTAAAAATAAAGCAACTACTCTTTGCTTGTTTATATAGCGCTAAGTGTCTTTTCAAGAATTGTTTTTACAAGTATATAGACAAACTGTCAATTGAAAGGAGAACAGCCTGGCGATAGAACCCGTAGAGAAGCAAAGACATGATGTTTGTTTTGTTGGAGTTAAACGTCACCTTTAACACATGTCTAGATCTTATCGATGTGGTGTCTACTTGAAACATAACGATTGCGACTTTAAAATACATATAGTGCAGTTTCATTGAAATTGCACTGTTATTTTTTTGTTTGATAAGGGTTTTACGTCACTTCAAACGTATTTTACCGATATCGTGACAAAAGGTCAGAGCAGAAAAACCAAACAATAGGACAATAAAAGAAGCGGCGATAGGAACGGGAGATCAAAGAAATATGGATAGTTTCGAAACAAAAATGAACCCATGCAACGGCTTTTCCGTCTACTTTTCTATCTCCCTTTACATGAAATCCTTAAAAGCTTAGCGCCCCTTGCGAAAAATGTGCTGATCTTTATCTAGCCACTACCCTTAAACCTTTCGTACTCGATTGACCCTACCAGAAACACAAGTTCCCACAAGCATATCTCTCAAGGTCATCGACAGATTCAAACCCCCTTCCACGATAATGTGTCAAGCACGTGGAAGCTGAAATGTCACACCGCAGGTGAAAGCGAATCAATATTGACAGTACAGATATGATTGGACCATGCACCGGCGTTTTTACTTAAACATGTTAAAATTTACGTGGGGATCTTATTATACTTCACTAGCTGATGATTCAAAAATAGTAAATCGAAAAACCAAGACGATATTCAAAGGCCGTAAGTCAATGGACATTGGCAAACTATAAGAAAAAGTTGGACGCACAGCGACAAATGAACCAAATATACATTTATTAACTAAAAATGGAAACATCACGAACTTCTTTTAAAAAAACTAGAAGCGAAACCAGGTGCTCGCGATATGGTAAGCGTTTCCTGCTACACCTGTGTCACCTGCCGCGATGCCTCCGTGTCATTCCGGTGCATGGTAACCTTTTCCACTACTTAAAAAGGACCAAGAGTCAAAACTCACCATAAGAAAAAATCACAGTTATGGTGACGAAAGAGCAAAGGAGAAAAACCATTAACAGGAGTGGAAAAGAAGTAACAAGATTATCATTGAAGCAGAGCGGTAATCAATAATCTAAGTGATAGAGGTATATATTAGTTTTGATGATTCAATATGACTGACGAATGCAATTTGTGGGGCAAACCATTCTTTTTGTTTTGTTTAAAATCAACCAACCGGAATATGTGGACGTTAGAAATAAATTCAACGTGTTTTTTTTTATATTTTCGTCTGCTGAAACTCTAACATAATATTCTTTTCATGCTCTTTAATAATCTTGCAAATAGATCAGGACCAAATGACATCATGTCTGACACAGCCACGGAAGACATTTGAGAGGAACGTCATTACCGCTGCCAGTAAAACACTACACAATGACAGAGAAATATATAAAAAGGGTTTATCTTGACAAGGCAACACTATTTGATGCCTTATTGATTGAATCACTTTCTTGTTATTTCCTTGGTGTTTCCTCCGGGTGAAACTGGCCACAAACAAACACGCTCTCGCCTGTGCAATGTTAACACTAATTATTAAACAGGGTATTAACTCGTCTTCGGAATGCCAAAACACGTATTCCCTTTCTTGGCAAGACACATCATTGCAGTCAGGAACATATATGGAGTAGATAACATAGTGGAACAGCAGTTTTTGTGACAGACGCGTAAAAGACATGTCCTGATTTTCAATTATAAAAAAAATTAAGATGAGTATTACATTATCAACATAACAAAAGAAGCATCAAATAGTTAAGCACAAGAACAAAAGAAATTAGGATAACGTAGCAACAATCAAAATATTAGTAATAAATGCGGATTGACTAAGGGCTGTCACCAAGAACGTAACAGGGTGTCGTTGTTAAACTAGTAAATGAGGCCTTAACACATTCCCACTTGAGTAATCCATTGAAAAAATTAATATAAACCACACTTCATGGTGCTATTGACAAAAAATAAGTAAATCGAAAACCAAGACGATATTCTAGGCCGTAAGTCCATGGACGTTGGCAAACAATAAGAAAACTTTGGACGCACACAGAAAAATGAACCAAATTTACATTTATTAACTAAAAATGGAAACATCACGAACTTCAATTAAAAAACTAGAAGCGAAACCAGGTGCTCGCGATATGGTAAGCGTTTCCTGCTACACATGTGCCACCCGCCGCGATGCCTCCGTGTCATTCCGGTGTATGGTAACCTTATCCACCAATTAAAAAGGAGCAAGAGCCAAGAGTCACCATAAGAAAAATTCACAAACATGATATAAACACCCCGTGAAGTAGTTTATGTAGTCTTTCAGACACCAAATATACAGACAGATACAAACGTACGTAAAATAGACGTACCGATTTACAAAAGACAAACATATTCACAGAAACAAGAAAACAACTGTATGGAATTTCTGTATCGTTTTCATTGAAACAAAGCATTCTGACTTAATGGCACGTATTTGTAACTGAAATGGCGTCACTATAAGACGATGACGTAGCGAGTAAAGAAACAGATTATGGCACACGTTAAAGGTTTACGTTCATTTGTGCCACATTGTTGTTTTTCTTTCTCACCTTAGAGTGAGTTTAAACATTGCAATGCATGTATATGATTTTGAAGTGTTCTTCCTCATGACCAAAGGAAACATATTTTGTTTGTTCTTTCCTATTCATACTGTTTTGTTGATACTATTCCTGCTGTTTTTTCCGATCTTATAATATATATATATTGTCAGCTTGACCTTGACATACGTACTTATTTAATTGTTGTGTTAATATCTCTTTTCTACGTTTCTACCAGAGACGTTCTTAATGTTCTCTTCATTTCATAAAAATATTGATTCTTTGGACGCGGTCCTCTCGCTCATTTAGTTGGTTTGATGTCTTTTCAATTTACCCCTGGGTAATCAGTTTCAGTTTACACGTGTATCCCGTTGATGGCTTTTTGACCTGACTATTATTCCTTTGTCAATATAGTTTGTTCTAAGGATCCGAGTTCTTCTTGTTCTTAATCTTTACTCTGGAAACAGGGGGCCGCGGTTGCCTAGTGGTTAAAGTCGCCGACTTGTAATTATAAGAGCCTTTCACCTCCTAGTTTGATTCCCGTCCGGGGCGTGCTAGTGTGAGAAAGTTGCAAGTGACTTGCCGTAGTTCGCTGGTTTACTCCGGGTACTCCGGTTTCCTCCACCAGTAAAACTGGCACATCCGTAAATGACCTTAGCTGTTGGTTGGACAATAAGCCCTTAATACAAACAAACAAACAAACTTCTATATCTCAACAGCTCTAGTTGTCAAGACTAGATTATAGCATATGCATCATGTTTATTTATTTGACATTTGTTTTTTTACAGTAAATCACCACAAAATCAGTTCTGCTATAAGTGCTGAAGGGAAAGGCAAGACAGGGGAGATCACTCTAGAGCTTCATGGCATGGACGTGAACATGACAAGGTTCCCCAAAAAGAATGTCAGTCGTAATTCTTCAGCGCAGTCACCACCAGCCGCTAATGGTAATATTGTTGTAGAAGGCATACACAGCATTTTGATATTTTTTGTTTTATTAGTCAGTTGTTCACTTTGCACAGTGCACTATTTTCTAGCACTCACATTTTACAGCTGAAGGTCATAATGTTTTGAAGTAAAACTATCCTCTTCTCATAGATCTCTGCTGAAGGAAACGTTGTTTAAAAAAGAATGATCATTTCATTCAGGTAAAACTTTTAAGCAGAGAATTTCTATAAACTTGACAGTTGGTGTGTATGGTTTTAGTTTTGGGATGAGGAAGAGTAAGGATGAATCTATATCAAATCCACTGTAAGTGATTTTAAAATGTCACACTTTCTTATTGTTATCAAATGGTGTTTTTTTGTTTGTTTAGTTGAACATAGTAATAATTAAATAGTACAAGTATTTGTGTGTCTGTATTTTGTATTGATACTGACAATTTTGTTATTTGTTTATGAAATATGATCCTCTGTTTAACACTGTTTGTCTGTGTTATTTTGTCGTAAGGGGTGAGTGTTAGGTAAATTTTGATCTCAATACTTGGCTATGGCATTTTTTGTTTATTTAGAAATAATATTTTTTTGTGCTGGTTCTTAATAACATAAACTATTAAATTAGAATTTGCTTACAAATCACTAATATGCTGTACTACAATACATAAACCTTTATATTAATTATTTTACAATACATTCTAGATCATGGGTTTATATCTTATGTTTAGTTTAGGAAGCAGTCTACGTTTTATTTACATAAAGTAATTATCACTCTACAGGGCGAGTGCCTAATGGTAGTACGACTCCTACAGCAACTGCTAGCACTGTACGCGCTGGTAATCAAGCCGTCAACAACAGTCGTCCTAAACCTGCCAATTCCCGAAACAGAGGCTCACGGGGGCAAGCTCCCCCTGTACCACCTCCCCCCAACAGAGCAGGGGCACATAGTACCACGACGGCCGCCAGTGCTGCCAGTAAGATTAACTTGACATAATTTTTGTGTTAATTCTACTTAAAATGTCATAAATGTGCCTTAAATAGATAATAAATTAATTATTGTGTTAATTCTACTTAAAATGTCATAGATGTGCCATGAATAGATAATAAATTAATTATTGTGTTAATTCTAATTAAAATTTTATAGGTGAGCTGTGAAGATATAACATGAATTTCTTGCTAATGTTTGTTTTTAAGTTAAATAAAACAATGATCTAAAGTTAAATGCTTCTATTCTAAAGCTATTTCTGTTTACTACAATATAAAGTTAAATACAATGGACTTGAATTCCTCTCTACTAAGCCATTTCTGTTTATTTTATTACACAAAGTTTAACATCACAAAGTTGTGGTTGTGATTTTTTTGGGACTTATGTGCTGCACACTGCACTTTTTGTTTTTTTTAAATTTAATTTAAAGACATAGGATGTACGAGTTTCGTGTTTAAATCACACTGCATTTGTTACATAATTCATTTATTATCCATCAATAAACAAGGAGAACGACGTTTAAATATCCGTATTGATTATGTTTCTTTCTCAAATTTCTGCACTATTTATCTGTATGTTAAATTTTGTCGGTACGATAAAAAATCGATTCAAAGCCAGCCCATATTCATACAACCCGGGCTTGACTTGAAGAATGCACAGGCGCATTTAAGACAAACATGTCATATTGTAATAGCATATTCTACACAATGACTTATATTCAGAATTACCTGTAATTGATACTCCACTTCTTTGTACAGAACTTCTATTAATAACCATTGCTAAAATTTAATTATAGAGGAATACAAATCACAAGATTCACCTGTAATTCATATGATTTAGATTGTTAGTTGTAGAATTGTTTAACTAATTTTCATAAAACCAAGACGTGTTCCATAAGTTATTCACAAATTAAATACCTTTTGGTGACCAAGTGTTGAACATCAATATGTCCAAATGCTTTTGAAATGTCCATTTGAACTTGCTATTGAGATACCTAAAGTAAGGTTATTTGACTACAAAATATACACGTGAACATCCAAAAAGTAGGTTGTGTTTATTGTGAGTTTATTCATGTATCAAAGTTACTTTCTTTGGTCTTCTCAACATGAAAAAGGTCATTGCACGTGGTTCTCAGGTAGCATATTTGTATAGTTAATGAGCCCGATGTAAATAGGCTACCAAAAACAATTAACTATATTTTGTTAATTAAGATAATTAGAAAGTCGGAAACTGCGTGATAGTACAGTTTTACATCATATCTATTGAATCCCAGCAAGTCTGCAGTTTTTCAGCTACAAACATTTGACACGAAACTCTTAGATCCTATGTGTTTAATGTTTTCAATAGCTATTATGTAAAGGATAAAATATCAAAATTTTACCTTTCAGACTATTGTTACTTCATGTGCTTAATATATGCAAATTAATTATTACTAAGTAATAAACTTTTCCAAATTTAGGACTAATTGTAATTTATGTCAAAGGAACGCTTTAAAATTCTATTAAATTTGTTTAACGTTCTCTCATATTGGAAATATCATGTAATGAATTTTCATTTACAATAAAGAAAAAAATGCAGATAAAAGAACCTTTTAAGTATGCACTTGTAAATATTTATCATAATTCTAAATTTTCATTGATATATTTTACTACACAGGTGGTACTAACGCATCTACTCCCACTGTACAACAAAATGCTGTTGCTGGTTCAACTACAGGGGCGGCAGCTGCTGGTACAGCTGCTCCTCCTCCTCCAGCTACACAGGCGCCACCTAGTGGTCCTCCCTCAGGTGCCCCTCCTCCGCATAGTGGCTCCATGCCGACTGGTCCACAGCCGGACCAGCCAAATGGAGAACCTTTACCTCCAGGGTACGTGTTTTATACACCAGATACTCTCAATGTGTATATACACAAGGAACTGTTTATACACCAGAAATGCTCACAATGTGTATATACACAAGGAACTGTTTATACACCAGAAATGCTCAGTCTTCAAACTCCAGAGCTGTCATAGGGAGCAGACAGCCATTAATTTCACTGTATTCATCCTTACCTGTTTAATACTTACAGAACATAATAAAGTATATGTTTTCTGAACCAACCCCGTAACATATACTCATGTGACATGTCCACAGAATATTATGTACAACAAAATGTGATTTTCTGTGAGCCTTAAAATAGAAAATCATAGATTCCCTGAAAATAAATTCCTCATGAAAAAGTCCCCGATGCCAATTGTAAAATTCTCAGTTGGAGTTTCAAAGTTGTTATTAACATCTATAAAACATCATGCTATCAAATATGGCAACATAGAGATAATTGTTTAGGTTGAACTACAAAATTTAATTCAAGGCTGTTTCAAAAGGAAATTTCAGCACTGCTTTCTACAACAACCTTTCTATGACAGAGTCTATCACCTTTATACACCAGGAACTCATAAAAAAAGATGTCGCTTCTCAGAAATGTTAGGATTTATTCTACACTATTCATTGTACTTAATAATTATTATATAAAGAGCCAACTTAAAGCTTGAGAAATTTTCAAATACATGGATTTGGTTCTTAGTATTTTATATGAAATCCATTTCTAATATTATAAAACGTTTGTTTTTCTTTCAGTTGGGAGATGAGAACTGATGCAAATTCAAGGCCATATTGGGTTGATCATAATACGAGAACAACCACATGGGAGAGACCACAGTCATTACCTCCTGGGTATGTACACTTCACCAAATACTAAAAAAAAAACCCAGATAGGACGGGGGGACCTAAAAAATATTTAACAAAAACAGCACAGCCCTGTTATACCGTTTGGTTCAATAATTTAGTTTTTTTCTCTTTCATAAGTGCCTTTTAAAAATGTAGTTGTGCCTTTTATTTGTCTTAATCTATTTTAGGAAAGACCTTTCCATTGAAAAGAAGAGACTTGATTTCTTTGATGAATTGGATAATATTAATATTACACTTTATCTACCTCAGAAAAAAAAATATCACAGTTTATAATAGCATCTCTAATTTATGTTTTAATTTGAGATGAGTGTCTGCCTCAAGGAATGATATCACAAATGCTCTCATGATCAAGATATGATAAGCTCCCAGTGTCTGTCCATCATGTGGAATTTTTAATTCATTGATGTCATCTGCTTACTCTGTGTTGATGATAAGACACAATGTAGAAAGTTAAAACTAACATTTATAATTTGCGATAAGAGTTTCATAGTCATTAACTAATATGATACAGTTTAACCCATGCTATATTTCTATTATTGCCTTTTGTTGAGGGCACTATGGTTTGATAGTGTTGTTGAGGGATGGAATAGTGCCCAGCACTATCGTCTCATAGTGCCAGTGTGTTTAGCCATTGAAAATCGTAGAATAAGTCATGTTATGTACTAATTACATCTCTCTTGTGGTGTTGTTTATAGGTGGGAGAGAAGAGTGGATCCAAGAGGCAGAGTTTATTATGTAGATCATAATACAAGAACAACCACATGGCAAAGACCTAACGAGCTTATGGTCAACAATTACCACCAATTCCAGGAACTGAGGAACAATCGATCTATAGCCCTGGAACAACTTCAAAATAGATTTTTATTCCCAAACCCAGCTCAGATTACTCAAGAAAGTGATCCCTTGGGACCTCTGCCTGAAGGTTGGGGTAAGTAAATATTGTTTTAGCCTATGTTAATATGAAGTGTGTTTACTAGGATATAGGAATTACAAATTGTGTAAGCTTTGGGATGTATGCAGTTAGTTCCCCGGGGAACCCAGGTAGAGAGAAATAATACATTTTAATGATTTTATTTGCCCACAGCCAAGATGTGATTGTATTTTCAAAATATATTTCATGTCATTGACATCATGAAGCTTCAGAATATCTGAAACCTGGTAACCCATTCTCCTTGCAATTTGTTCATAAATTATGTAGCATAAGTGTTATACACTGGAGGTACTTTTTTCACAGAATGTTATGGGAATACAAATTTTGTCCTATAAAAGAAAAAAACATAAATGCTAATTGTACATATTTTATTTCAAAATTAAGGACATTGTGTATCTTAAACTTTATGCATTTCACAATTTTTCTGGGTTGAAGAATTCTACATTAATGTAATTAACCACAAACTTCCAACTCTTAATCCCTGAAAGATTAGGCAGCTTGTGGTGACACTTGGTAAGTTGATTGTCCTAGATTCTGTCATTTCTCGCTGGTGACTATAATGTAGGGCTACTGTCAACTGAGGTTGAATTCTCTTCTAATCACTTTTAAGGATTATAATTAAGTTTTTAAGAAAACGCTGGTCAATTTTTTGTGGAAAAAATAATGAACTTTCATTTTATACAAAAAGACACACTTTTGTTTAAGAATAAAGATTTGATATGCATTTTGATTAATATCATTTCTTAATTTCTTTTTTTTTGTAGAAAAACGAGTTGATACTAATGGCAGAGTTTACTTTGTAAATCATAAAAATAGAACTACTCAGTGGGAAGATCCTCGAACTCAAGGGTAGGTAACACATATACTATATCATCATGTCTCTTCATAACTCTAATTGTCTGTTTCTATTAATTATTATTTTCATTACTCAATTTTAAAAATTATATTTTGGTTAAAAATGTCATGCAGTATTTGCTCAATTGATAACAAAAACTTTTTTTTTTAAAAGTTGAAAAATGTTGTTTGTTTTATGAAGGTATTTAATATCAACTTTGTTGTTTTGGAATTAAACTTTGCATCAAGTTTAGGAAGAAGTTACAATTATTTGAAAATTTTCATCCTACCCAGTTTAATATTGTTTTTTATCATAGGATCATGGTGTTATTCAATTGCATAAAGCCATTTCATAATTATATGATATGCAACACTTTACATATAACCTAAAGCTGTTTTGATTGGCTGCATGGCACACACCCATTCTGTTCTGATTGGCTTTGACGTTATAATGATGTCACGTAACAATGGCATGACATCAATTTCATTGTTACGGGGAAGGCATTATGGTGCTAATTTTCACACATTTTTTAAGGCATTTTTTTTACGTAATCAGAAAGAACGCTTTTAATTTCGGTTATACGTTAAAGAGAATCTGAAATTTGTTTCTATTTCATACTAGATTTATGAAATGGAAACTCATTAAGATCCTTTATCTATCTTGATGTAGAATGCCTACATATTATTACCATTTATTTGTTTTATTCAGAATTGTTCAAGAGGATCCATTACCAGAGGGTTGGGAAATGCGTTATACGTCGGAAGGTGTACGATATTTTGTTGATCACAAAACTAAATCTACTACATTCCAAGATCCTCGTGGAGGTCCATCGAAAGGGTGAGTTTTGTCGTCATTGACTTTTTCTCTCGGGCAAACAAATTGTGAATACTTAGTTTGTAGGCCCTCCCTCATCTATTTTTAAGCCCCCAAAAACCCCTCATCTCTCTCACTTTTATTGACAAGTTTTTCTTTCCTGTTTGAGAATGTATATTCAAATATCTTAATTTGGTATTAATTCCTCACAAGTATTATTTTAAGATACAAAACAAACAAGAAATGTACAACTAAAGTCAAAGTTTCTTTAAAAATAGCACAAATCTCAAAGGTTGTTCTTAAAAACACTTTTTAGGTCACCTGAACTATGTTCATGGTGACCTATTGCCATAGCCTTTTGTCCGTCGTCGTCCGTAAACTTTTCCTTGTGAACACGATAACTTGAGTAAATGTTAACCAAGTTTGATGAAACTTTGTATGCAGCCATAT
>JAUMGZ010003631.1:0-10439 GCA_032359645.1 Pododesmus macrochisma | reverse complement strand
CATTTACGGACGTGCCAGTTTTACTGTTGGAGGAAACTGGAGTACCTTGAGTAAACCACCGACCTACGGCAAGTCACTTGCAACTTTCTCACACTAGCACACCTCGGACAGGAATCGAACTAAGAGGTGAAAGGCTCTTATGATTACAAGTCGGCGACTTTAACCACTAGGCCACCGCGGCCCCCTGACGTCATGCAATTTGCGACAGTCCATTGTTGTTCATAACGCATTAATAACAACAAACAGAATGTAATTTCTTATATTTACTATTTTAGTAGCACATGCACCCATTATAAAAATAGATATTTGCTTGAATACTTTTTATTTTGATTAATTTTAAACAGTCAACCCTACATTAAATGGAAAGTTCCATCGAATGAACAGAGAAGTGCATTCAATTATGATGTCAAAGAGTTCATCGTATTCATAGCATATGAAAATCAACAGCACAAAAAGTGTCATTGAAAGGAAAACAATGCCAATTGTAAATATTCAAGTTTAAAGGTTACATCGATAACCATCTTTGTAATCAAATAGTCAAACCTGTCTATAAAGACCAAAGAAGATATCAGAAAAGAGTGGTCTTTATAATATTGAGGTGGTCTTTATATACAGTTAAAAGTAAGTGTAAATCGACTTCAAGGGACCTGATGTTATTGGTCTTTATGTACAGATGGTCTCTTTATAGAGGTGGTCGCTAGAGCAGGTTGCACTGTATGGACACATATGAGACAAAGTGTTTTTCATTTAACTACAACTACAAGACTATTTCAGAAAATACCTCCACCGCTTTCTACAGCAATCTTTTTAGAAAAATCTTCCTTAAGGAATATTTGTAGGAAATAATGTTCACAGTTGCTTATGACTCAAGGGAGATAATTTGTTAAATGTATGCAGAAAGTTTCATATAATTCAAGGTAGATAATTTGAGAAGTGTATGCAGGAAGATTATGTGTTTCATATAACTCAAAGGAGATAATTTGTTGAGTGTGAGCAGGAAAATGATGTGCCCACTTGAATCAGGGGTGATAATTTGTGAAGTGTATGCAGAAAAGATGATGTTTGTATGATTCAGGGTAGATAATTTGTTAAGTGTCTGTAGAAATTTTATACGGCAGAGTGGTTCAGGGGAGATAATTTGTTAAGAATATGCAGGAAGACTTTGTGTTCATATAATCAGGGGCAAGTGTTAAAAGGTGACTCATTAAAAATAATTCATATAATTTTGTATAATTTAATTCACAATGGCAACTCTCCATTTTATTCAAGAAATCAATTTTCAAAAAAAAGGTTGCCCACTTTTATATTAATCTTTAAGATATTTTTCATAAAACAAACAAGTTGATGGGTTATTCTACTGCTTACTATTATGCTAATGTTGTTTGACTTCTATTGCTCTCAATGTTAACACAATTCAAGCTTTTATTCAAAGAAATGGAAACCTATAACAATCTTATTGTGTAACAGAAAACGAGAGTTCTGTTTAAAAAAAACAGTGCCACAAAAGTAAACACAGCCTTTAAACTTGATACAAACGCCATGTTAAAAAAAAAACACAAATATAAACATAGCTGTTTATTCCTACTTATACCATGTTAGAGAGAGAGAGAGAGAGAGAGAGAGAGTCTTTACTCTTTACAAACACCATGTTAGACCCCCCACCCCACCCCCAAAAAACCTGCATTTTTTTTACATACCGATATACCATGTAAGGAAAATAAGAAAGAAGGAGAGAGAGAGAGAGAGAGAGAGAGAGAGAGAGCAATGACAAAAGAGACAGGGGAGGGGGAGGGAGGGAGTGATGGCGAGAGAGAGGGAGACATATTTGTAATTCAAATATATTGTGGGCAACTTGCCTTTAGTTTGAAGGATTTATCTGATAAAATCTGCATTTCTTTCTTCAGGTTGTATAATTTAGCATAATATCTCCTAGCTTGAGACATCTACAATGAAAACATGTAAATTAGTAAGCTTTCATTGCTATAATATTCTCTCATATTCTTCTAGTTTTGAATACTGATTTTATATTAATCACTAAAAAATTGGATTCATATTAATCATTATGTCAGAGGAAAATTAGGCATTCCAACTTATGCAGAAATATTAAACTCGTTGTTTTTACAGGGAGCAACAACTGTTATAAACTAATGTCTTAGAATACATAGAAATGTACATGCATTGAAATGTACAAATGAATCATCTAAAAAAATTATGATAGAAATCTTTCGTTTGACTTGAAATAATTCTTATTTTTATCATGTTTTAAACAGTTAGGCCATATGAAATTCATAACTTGTTTCTCAGCTCGGCTTACAAATTTACATGAGTGAGGGAGGCATTTTTTTTTATTTGAAATCTTTTGACGGATCAACTTTGAAATATGATTTTTTTTTTAAAATCACTGTGACTTCAGATATATATTTTTTAACTTGTTTTCCTACATGCAGTAATATAAATCTAATAATAACAAAATCTAATTAAAATTAGTTGTTTGAATCACTCCTGATTCTGACATGCCCGCTACGCAAACTTTAGCGGGCATGTCGGATTTGGGAGAGGATCAAACAACTAATTTAAATAAGATTGATAAAAACATTGTTAAAAGCAGCATCCCAGTTTGCTACACTAGACACTAGGCCTATGCCTATAGCTAGTAAAATTTGGTTCAGACCAGCCACATTTTCTTTAATTCCATACATTGTATAATTGAATCTATTTATTTGCTTGTTCGGGCTAGTGCTGAAAAAACTTGTGGGTGAAGACAGGCATCCCATCTCTATTATTTCGGTGAAAATCAAAAAAATAAACCAATTAATTGCCTACCTACTGACCCAAATTATGTTTAGTCGTAAAAAACAGGAAACATAGATATTTATTTCATTTTGTCAAAATATTTAAGAATTACTGTGTCTGTCAGATGTTCCAGAGCTGTACAATCTGTAAACTTGTTGTTCTCCTGTTGGACAGTTTCTGTCAAGATGTTCTGGTTTTGTCTGTAAATGACAATGACAAATATTTATTTAAAGTCTGTATCCAACATAACTTAATAACATGAGCTCTTCAGAGCTCTTGACCAATATACATGTACACACATAAGACATAAAGACAAAATATACATACATGTACTATATATACAGGGTGATCCATAATATCTGATACCATTTCGAGTTTCTCTATAGTTATTAAAAAGAATGGCACACTGTTGCATTATATATCATTTTTATATGTGAATTCCAAAGTTTTTCAATGAGTATTGATGTTTTATTTAGTATAATTTTTTTTAAAGATTTTGAATGGTTTACAAACAACAGGGCAAATTTACATAATATGTTCAAGATGAGATTCTTTTGGGAAATTACAACGTCGTGAGGTGGATTTTCAAAATAAAAGTCTGGTGTTTCTTTACCCTAAACTCCAAAAAATTGAACCAGACTCTTGAAATGTCTTTAGTATCCTGTGTACTTGCAGTTTAGTTATCTTCTTATCTGATGGATGTCGTTTCTGAATTGTCCTAATAAAAGTTATCCGTGATCGAGTCTATAAGTACAGCTGTACCATTTCTTCAGATTTCTGCTTTGACGTCGCCATATTGAATAACCCCAATATAACAGTATGATGATGTCATTAAAGCATAACACAATAATGACGCCATATCCCTCTAGTTTTTCGTTGATAAAAAAACAATGGAATCCAGAGATTAAAATGATATATTGTTTGATATTACAGTATATCACTAACAATAAAGATTTTAGAACATATGGAAATGGTATCAGATATTATGGATCACCCTGTACATACACAGTATGACTCTCTTGTGTAATCTTATGCTGAACACATGCTTATTAAACCATAATTTTTTAGTTGAGCATGCATATTGACCATGTGTCAGAGCATGAATTTGTGCTCCACTCAAGCTTAAGTTTTTTTATTGTCACAGAGCCAGGACATATATTCCAGTTTTATCATCAAAATATTCTGCTTGAGAGGTGGGACATAAGGCAAGTTTTATCGACAATATATTTTGTGAAGTAGTATTCTTTTTAGCAGGGTAGTACACTTTTTACAGAATTTTATAGTTTTTTTTACTAAAATAAGTCAGTCTTCATGTTAGCATACAAAGTATATATTGTGTATTTGTAGTTTGTCGTTTACTTAAGAGAATTCTTACAAAAAGTCACCCAATGAACTTTTGGCTTTTTAGGAGATTGATATAATTATATATATTCTGTTAATAAATGAATGAATTCTTACAAAATTTCATCCAATGAACTTTTGGCCTTCTGTAGATTAGGTAGGTAGTGTCCCAGGGTGCCGACTGTTAGCTTCTCAATAACATCAGGATCAACAGAAATCTCAGCAGCAATGTCTGTAAAAGAAATTTGTTATTGCTGTTTATTGGGGTTAAGTGTCCCTTTAACTCATGTTCAGGTCATATCAAGAGAGTTTCTTCTTGTGACAGTGCGCACTGATGGCGACTTAATAATGTTGTATTCACTCGGTCACATTATCCTGACACCAAGCAAACCAGTCCTCCTCCTCCTACACAGTAATGCTGGGTGCTTAGCAGGGAGCAAGAAGATTGCCTAATTTTAAAGTCTTAGGTTTTGACCCTACCAGAATTCGATCCCACTACCATGGATTCTAGCACCAGTCTACCAGCACAAGGTGAGCACCCTAAACAAAAGAAATTTACCATTACATCTAATGGCACATCAGATCCACAATCTTACAGTAATACATGCATTGCTGTCTACCATCGCAGTGGCTCAGAGGTTGAGTGTTGGCTTCATGATCTGGTAGGCTGGTGTTCGAATCATGGCCATGTCACACCTAAGACATTAACATTAGGTTATCTTCTTGCTCTCTGCTAAGAGCTCAGCATGTTTGGGTAGAAAAAGAAACGGTTGACTCAGTGTCAGTATAATGTGAATGTGTGAAGTATGATGTTGATGTGACTGCAGCGTGATAATACAGTGAGACAGCAGTATAAAGTTGCCATCAGTGCGCACTGTCAAAAGTAGACACTGCATGCCTCAATATGACCTATACATGAGTTGAAGGGACATTAAACGACAATCAATGTATTGCAGTCTACAAAAGAAACAATCAACAATGTGTAGCAAAATTTTTTTCTTGAGGAACACACAAAGAAAACTTGTAATAACACATTACTGCCAACCTAAAAAACATAACAAAATTGAGGTTTAACAACAAATATTCAATACTGAAACATGGAAGAATGGAATGATTTTAAAAAGTTTCACATATTAACTTAACATTATTTGATTAACTTATTAATGTATGTATTATTTCAATCTACCTCTCTAAGCCCTATTATCATGTTAAAGGTCAATCACTTAAAATTATATTCTTAATATCAGAAAATAAATATAAAATTCAAGCCTGCACAAATATGCAATTTTCATGATATCACAAAGAATTCAAAAGTAAAACTATAAGGGCTGTTCCAGAAATAACTGCATGGGAGGGATGGGAGGAACTTTTTCAGAGCCCTCCCCCCCCACCCCCCAATCGTCAAATTTTAAAAAAGATTTAATATAAGGTATGGTATGGATATCTGGATTGAACACCACCAACCATATGCATACTACTGTTTATTTATTCAGGTGCATCCACTCCTCCCATATTGTTAATTCTGGATCTGTGGATTAATTTAAACTAAAAATTCAAGCTACATTTTTTAGATCAATATTGGTGTCAACACAAACCTTCGTCTTCAGTTTCTGATTTTGTTTGTTCATCCTTGTTCATTTCTCCAAGACTAGATGACTGAGTATTTATCTCTGTATTGGGTAAATCTAGTGAGTTATCTCCCTTTGTATCTGTTACTGGTATATCAACATTTTGGTCAGGTGAATTAACAGAGTTCTCTCCCCTGTTTTCACCATCAGTTTCAACAGATTCCATTCTAGTCTGTTAGTTGCTTACTGATTAGGTAGCTGTTTATTTACATACTGTCTGAAATAAAACATTTACAAATTCAAATCAATTTTACAGAAATTATGAAAACTCAAAATTCAACATCAATGCAGAGGAGTTCTCTCCCCTGTTTTCACCATCAGTTTCAACAGATAGGATTCTGGACTCTTTGCTATTAAATGATAGCCAGTGATAAGTAATATCTTATTTACATGTTGTCTGAAATGAAAAATTTAAAACATGAGGCCCATCGGGCCTTAACTTCAATATGGATCTAAGGCCTATAAGTAATTTGTTGCATTTGAATACTTTTGACCCAAGGGTCATGCATTCAACAAACTTGGTTCTTCAATCTCCATGCCCTTCAGTTACTACATAGGTACCAAAGCATGAAGCACTAGGCCTTCAAGTTCATCAGATTTTTGAATTTTGTCAAATTTTCCCCATTTGGTCCCCAAATGGCACCATCTGGGGACTAATATAAACTCCACCATTTGAACAAATCTGAACCATCTTCCCCTAGGGGACAAAAAGTCAAAAATGTAAAAAAAAAAAAAATTAACATACATTTATTTTATTTATAGTGTTGAACTTTGACCCCAAATTGTGTAACCTATTTTTGACCCCAGGGTCAAGCCTTGATCAAATTTGGTTCTCCATAATCTTAAGTTACTATATACCAACACATTAAGCTCTAAGCTTTTTAGTTTATTAGAAGATTTTTGAAATTTCGTCAAATTGGCACCAAACCCCATCATTTGATCAACAAAATATAGGTATAATAGGACATTTTCAAAAAGATAGGGATTTTATATGAAATATAGGACCACTTGAAGGCCTGCCTTATGTAAGTTTAACTATATCCTGCTACATGTTTATATAAATGGTGACCTTCAATAAGACTGTATCCATTAGATAAAATCTATTTGATGTATATTTATAGCAAAGTGATTGCGCAATGGGCACATGTTCTTAAAACTGAGTAGACTTACTCCATTCCATTTACATACACTTATATTCAATTACATTAAAAAAACAAACCACAGTGCTCAGTTGGGTGATATATATTTTAGCACATAAAACTTAAGGGTTCTGATCGCTTTTTTTTCATTTCTAATTGGTTGGTCACTCTTATTGGGTCTATTGATGGTATATATATTTTAAGAACTCATTCACCAGTGTTCTCATTAGACTAATAAAATATAGCCAAGCTGCCCTTCCAATCTGGGGTGAGATACCTCATAGCCAACCATTTAGGCAGTGGAGTACAACTCACTTCATTGCCCCAGATATCGGCCCACCCTTCATATGCATGCAGTGCTTGTGTGTGCGCTGGAGGCTGTGTGAGTGTCCTGCTTTGTATTAATGGGACCTTGTTTCCAAAGGTTCATTTATAGTGCAAACTTCAGCACAGACACCATGACATCCAACCAAGACCAATTTATATGCCACTCTTGATTTGAGCAACAGAGGTAAGGTGTCTTGCTCATAGACACAATTGAAATATAAGCCGCTAGCGGAGATCAAACTCCCCTTCAGTGAGTGAGCTGGCTTATTAACCTTGTACATAGAGAAGCAGACTAAGACTGTTGGAAAATGTTAGAGGTTTAGGACAGCAAGATACTTCCGACAGTAAGCTGGCATTGGCATAGTAATAACCTTCTACTGAAAATCGGTCAACAAGAGGCCTCTTGTGTTATAGGATATTTTTTGTTTCTAGGCAAAAGCCATTTCATTGTCATGTATGTCTACTGCAGCAGGCATATGGAATAAGAGATATTGACTGGGAAGAGGTACTGACCCTTAGAAAATGCTCATGGTTATTAAAAACATCCTATGAAAAAGTGACTTGACCCAAGGCCAAGTTTTCCTGTATCAAAAGTAATCTTGCAATACTTAACTTTAACACACAGATGTTTATAACAACTATGGCATGTTTTCTGACGAGTTCTAAAATATGTTTCTTAAAATTTACGACAAATGTCATTTTTACCTATGTATTTTTTTTTAAAGAATACGGTGATTTTACAGTAACAGTGACCCACCTCTGTATCTTACATCAACATCAGTTAGAGTAACGCCCCCTGCTAAATCATTTCCGCTAGAATATAAACGAGTAGTGATTTGTCATCGTTACTCTGTTTCATTGTAATTTCTGCTTTCAACATTGTTTATAGATAAAATGACATACCATGTAATAGATTTGACACGTCCTAAGACTCTCGACATTTAACTTTAAAGACAAAGCGAAAGTAAATTTGCATAGAAACAACTTAAGCGCCATCTATTTCCGGTTTAAATGGCGACCATGGAGAGCATCGTTTCTAGCGAACTATGGAGAAATGGACCGTCTCCTGGACAAATATACAATTTCCCAGGTCAAAATCACTCCCCTGAATCCAACAACCAAATAGGACCTGCTAAGCGAACAATGTAAGAACAAGTAGACCTATTCATGAAATGTTTTACAAAATTTATTCGGCGTTTCCCGACGCCGGTTTTGCTGAATCATTCAGTCAAAATCTGCTGTGGGTAGATGAGCATAGAATAATTCAACTATGCCATTTAATAATTTTGTTAAACCATATATATGATAAAGTTTATTGATTTTATTGACAATATTGTGTAGCTTTATAGATCTAGATTATGTCGTGTGGTTTAATATAAATACTTATAAAACTAATAATTCTTACACAAGAAGACACTGTCACAATAATCTAGAAATAAGTTGAAAGGGAGATAAACGGTAAAAAGGATTTGTGTGTTTATGTTCATTATTTTATTTTTTCATTTAAGGGCACCAACTGTTACAGGTACTTCTGTTCTTGGTCTTAAATTTGATGGCGGTGTCATCATAGCCGCTGACATGTTGGGGTCGTATGGGTCAATGGCACGTTATCGTAACCTTTCACGTGTACTCAAGGTGAACGATTCCACCGTGCTTGGAGGTGGAGGAGATTATGCTGATTTTCAATTCCTTAAATCAATTGTACAACAACGTGTGTAAGTATTATTCAGCTAGCTGGGCTTTAAAAAAGCACTTGGACACTCGTCCTGACCAAGTTTAAACATTCCAGAGCCAAGTGAATAAGTCAACTGCGCTTGTCCCTGTGCCCAGTAAAATCGTGATTTCCAATTATGTAAAATAAATAGATATAAAGCTTGAAAACTGCAAAAAAGGATTGTGTGTTCTGCAAAACGCAGTATCGTCATTTTTACAACGTGATTGTATATGTTGAGTCGATAAAACGCTTGTAACGAGCTGTCAGATGAAGAGTCAGAGAGACACTATCGGTGCGCATGTGTACAGGAGTGTTTTGCTTCACAACAATATGACGAGCGGGTAGAGTCATCAGAAGATTAACGCTTGTTGTTTTTCTTCAAAAAGGCAAGAAGGACAAGCACGATGTTGAGAAAAATGAGATTGAGATTTAGAAGAAAAAAACAGAAATGCATAGACAAAGAAAATATTGAATACAAAATGTGAACGTCGTGCATTCATGTCTTATTGCATGCTAATAATATGACATCAAGAAGATGCCATGTCAGTATACATTCATTTAAGCGTGCATGTATGATAAAATCAAATAACTCAGATTTTCATTTTTATTTCACATTAGTATGAACTATTAAAAAAGGTTAATTTAATATATGCATTAACATTTGCTATATATCGTATCATTTAGGAAAGTTTTTTGGTATTTTTTTGTGCAAAATTAAATTTTCTAGTGCCAGGTGCTTTACGTCTGGTTACTTTGCACAGTGCCTAGTGGTTTAATTCTGAAAATTTTATTCTAGCCCTGATTAATATTAACAATCTAAACATTCCAGGCTCAAATAGTGAGATAAAAGCACCTCCTATCTGGAGAAAACACTATTTGGAACAAATTGACCAAATCACAGTAAATTCTTAACAATGAAAACAGCCTCAATGACAAACATGGTTGTTGTATGACAAAATTCCTGACTTACATTTGTATGTGTGTGTTTTGCCCCGCCACCAACTTACCCCAGACTACAGCCCTGCTATTACTTATCGTTACTGGTTTTTGAAAGCTTAATTTGTTCAGCTTGTACCAGTCATCACATAAATATATGGCTCTCATATGATGAGTTCTTTTGCTTGCCTGAGAGATATGGGACCGCAAATTTTAGTCCCCATCCAATGGACTCTGGATAACGTGCCATTAAAATGTCTCTTCATTGAATTCTTTATTGTTATGAGACATTATATATTTATATATTATATACATGTATACTTCTAAAAGTTCCATGCATAGACATGTTAGAAGTATTTTTCCTTTAGTATATATATCTAATGAACATATATATACAAATGTTATACGTGAGATATAAGCTGCAAATAAGTATCATTATAAATTATGTGATGACAGTCAAACCTCTCTATGCATACCACCAACAAGACTTTATATGGAGGTGTTCTATATAGCTAGGTACCCGTAAAATAAGTGTAATTTGACTTCAAGGGACCTGATTTT
>JAUMGZ010003620.1:0-10439 GCA_032359645.1 Pododesmus macrochisma | reverse complement strand
TTGTAAAGATCTAGTATTGATAATAGATCTAGTGGGACAGCACCATTCCTTGTAAAGATCTAGTATTGATAATAGATATAGTGGGACAGCACCACTCCTTGTAAAGATCTAGTATTGATAATAGATCTAGTGGGACAGCACCACTCCTTGTAAAGATCTAGTATTGATAATAGATCTAGATATGATAATAGAATATCAAATATGCAAGTTTTTATATAACAAAAATAGTATAACGCATGATTTTTTCCTTCATATTCTGTATATATTCTTCTTATCCAGAAAGTTCCAGAGAAGCCACTTACAGAAGAAATGGTTGCGGATAGTCTGTCGCTATTATGTAAGACTGGAGACGGCCTAGCCCATGCCTATGTTCGATTAGATGTACATGAAAGGTATACAAATATTAATAAAGGCCATTGGAAAAAATCCTGTGTCTTGCAATTGATCCTACGTTTCTGTTGTCTAAATATTTTTTTAAACAAAGTACAGATAAAACATATCTGAATCAGAGGGACTGACAACCAAGAAACAGTAAAAAAAACTCATAAAACCATGTCAAAAAAATATTTGATGCTAGTTTAGGAATCATCATGGTACAACTAAAGACAGTTGATCCATACTTTAGTGAGAGTGGTTCTGTCATGTTGGGAACTAGTTGATCCATACTTTAGAGAGAGTAGTTCTGTCATGTTGGGAACTAGTTGATCCATACTTTATAGAGAGTAGTTCTGTCATGTTGGGAACTAGTTGATCTATACTTTAGAGAGAGTAGTTTTGTCATGTTGGGAACTAGTTGATCCATACTTAAGTGAGAGTAGTTCTGTCATGTTGGGAACTAGTTGATCCATACTTTAGTGGGAGTGGTTCTGTCATGTTGGGAACTAGTTAATCCATACTTTAGTGAGAGTGGTTGGGTTTATCCTGTAACACTTGCTGTCTATGTCAGATAAACACCATCTTGAATTGCTTTGGTTGAACACAGTTACATGATTACATCACATGCTCCATTTTGTCAAGCAGCTGTTAGGTTGTAACTGTTGTACTGTAAAGACAAACTTATATATATATATTTATGACTATGTGTTTCTTGTGACACATCTTTGAAGTCCGGTGATCCATTCTCGTAATATTGAATGTATATAATTCAGAAGGACGATTGTATCCCTTGACTCATGAAGATACTTGTGTAACCCTACCTAGCCAAATTCGTAACATATACCCTGAATATGTCTGGTCATTAACCCTACCTAGCCTAATTTGTGACGTCTACCCTGAATATGTCTGGTCATTTTCAGACAACAGTCATTAAATTTAGCACCTCTGTGTCCATATAAAAACCCACCCTCCTACTTACCTACCTCTTTTCTCATTTTCTTAAATTTATTGAACCAGCGAAAGCCACTATTTTATAGAACTTCAGCCTGATAAATGACTAAAATCTATGAAGGATAAGGGAAGGTTTTGTGCAACAAGGGGAGTAACTCTTTTCATTCATGTGACCAATGCAAATACATTTTTAGTACGAAATTGATGTGTTTATCACTCACATGCTTTTATTATAATGCATTAACAAACACTTGTTCATATTACACTTAGTTTCATGAAGATATTTGAGTTTCAACAGAACACTGCTAATAATGCAGGTAGTGGTAGACTACTTTTACGTGATCATTTTTTGGTATAAAAGTAATCCACTGTGCATAATATTTGTCTTAAAATCATGAATGTTCCAGGGATAATTTTTCAGACCAAAGAGTGTTTTACTCATCTTTTTAAAATCTTGTGAGTATCAGATTCCATTCATGAGTAATTTTACTCATCATTTTCAAAAAGTATGAGTAAAAACCAATAAATAATGAGTAAAATACTCACATGTATTTCAAAACAGCCTGAGACCAACTTATAAAAAACATACCATGTTTTGTAGCAGAATATAAAGATTTTTGAATAATATATTACCAGATTCTATATGAAATAAATAAATGGAACGATTAATTCAGCTGTTGGAAAAATATTTAATATATGATCCCTTTTCTGGTTCGCACATTGTCTGCTTTGCCTCTTGGCAAATTGAACATATCTGATAGATCATTTGTCACCTTTAACTTCAACAGTAGGCCATCAGAATTGTCTCTTCCGACTTTTCAGAGGTTTTGTAGTGACTTTCACTTCACTGTGTTTTTCCAGTCTCACGGTATCCAAACATTTCTGAATTATATCGTCAATAATGCCCTTAACAATTACTTTGGTTGATGCAGGTTTTGTTACCGAATCTGTTAGGAAGTAGCTCAAAAGACTTTCCAAAACATGTTGATTTTCCTACCTTGATGATTGTTGTGATGTCAATTTATTTCCTAACATTCTGGTGCTGAATTGATTGATGCAGCTATTGTTTGTTTGTCTCTCGTTCTGTTGATTCCACTCATCCTGTTTCCTACCGTTTGTATTTTGACATATTTAATGAGCCAAAATAAAATCCACTACATCATTGGTTCAATGCAAAACTCTCATCCAATGAGATTGCATCTTTCAGACAGACGCATGCACTGCGTGTCTTCGTGACAAGGGCCCTTTTATCAGTTATGCTTTTTATCAAGCATCTGCATATAACGACGTGAGCTTTCATGTTTACAACAATTGCGTTTTGTGAAGTGATCGAAGCAGTACGCATCAGACTTTTCACCATTACGTATTTTAATAATTTTGATGCGTAAGTGTTACACATATATTTCTTTTTTCTAGCGTAAACTGATAAAAAATATGCGTATTTTACTCCGATATGCATCTTATCTAGAGCCCTGATGAGCTGACAAAAATTTCTTGGTGAATCTCATAACGAAAAATGTGAAAATATATATATATATGGCTTATAAAAAAGAAAATAGTTGTTTAACTTTTCCAAAATTTGAGGTGCACATTTTCCATTACTATATAAGAAATATTTTTCTAAAGGACTATTTGAATACTTGAGGTTATTGGATTATAAAAAGGTGAGCGGTAATAGTTAACATCTGGCTCAACAGTACCAGATACAGTGTATACCTATTTCGTGTGTATTGATGCCTGTTGTCAATGCAATGCTCTATCTGTATGCATACATGCGTGTCATGCCTGTGATATGCCTGTATTATATACACATTATTACAAAATCTCACATCTGAATTTTTATACAGAATAATAAATCCTAATCTTGAGAGTTCAATCATATGACTTTTTATAAGTGTAAAAGCAATGCTGTAGTTCTGATACTGTTTCATGATCATTATTTACACAATAATTATAAATTACAAATTACTGTTAATGTAAACAGTTTTCAGCAATGCAGCATGCAGTGTCAAATCCTAAACCCATACAATAAAATGGACCGGCTCCTGCCAGCCCATTAGAAATTTATGTTCAACAAGAGGAATATAATCCTGTGACATTCAGTATCACTCAGTATCTGTCAATGTAAAAGGAGAATAATTAATGTAGTTTTGACAGAGTAGGAATGAGAAGATTTGTACTTCATTGTCATCCATACAATATTGTGCAAGTGTCATATTGATATATTATAGAAAAAGGCCTGTTTCTTATTGGCGTCATCATATCCCCCATGGATATTTATGTTATGTTTTAAAAAGGATTTCTTTTTCTTGACAGAGAAATCACAAATATTGGAATATTAAAGTCGTTCATACATTTACGATATGTGGATGTTAGTAAAAACAACCTGAAAGACATTTCTGCTTTGAGTGCATTGACACACATGTTAACACTGAAAGCAGACTACAACTTGTTGACAAGTGCAAAGCTGGAGGAAATGCCATTCTTACAAGTCGCAAGTTTTAATTTCAACAAAATCAACACATTAGAAGGAGTAAGTCATCCAATGTTGGAGCATCTTAGTCTCAATAGTAAGTATCTTTCTTGTGTTGGTGATTAAAGGGGAACAACTCTTGATTTGGTTGGAAATTTTACTAAAATATTTGAAGACTTCACAACTTTTTTAGATTTGAAATTTTACAACTGAAAATGAAATTTGTAAATATCATATTTATCGGAGGCATGATTCAGGTTGCATTTTTGTATTCTTATCATTGAAATGAGTGCTAAATTTGAGATTCTTTTTTAGGTACAATTTTTTGTTTGAGATTTGTTTATTTAAGACTTAGATTCAGAGTGCGTACTACCAGTAATAATGGTTATTTACCAATACTTTGGATATACAAAATTTTTTTAACCGTATATAATGGCAAACTTTAATTTAATTCTTAAGTTAAACTAATTAATCTGAAGTAAGCAGCAGAAAATATATCCATTATATGGACTTCATACTGAATAAGTCCCATTCAGGGCTCCCTTTTTATACTTTCTTTAATGTTTCAGGAACAATTATATCATTAAACTTAATGTAAAATTGAAAGAATTTGATATTTTACTTAAAAGGTCTTATTATTTAAAGCTTGTCTAGTTCTCTATAAGGTCTTATTATTTAAAGCCCTTCCGGTTCACTATAAGGTCTTACTATTTTAAAAGGCTTGTCCGGTTCACTGTAAGGTCTAATTATTTAAAACTTGGTCGGTTCACTATAAGGTCTTATTATTAAAAGCTTGTCCGGTTCACTATAAGGTCTTACTATTTAAAGCTTGTCCGGTTCACTGTAAGGTCTTATTATTTAAGGCCCTTCCGGTTCAATGTAAGGTCTTATTTTTTAAAGCCTGTCCGGTTCACTGTAAGGTCTTATTATATAAAGCTTGTCCGGTTCACTATAAGGTCTTATTATTTAAAGCCCTTCCGGTTCACTATAAGGTCATACTATTTAAGGCTTGTCCAGTTCACTGTAAGGTTTTATTATTTAAAGCCTGTCCGGTTCACTGTAAGGTCTTATTACTTAAAGCCTGTCCGGTTCACTATAAGGTCTTATTATTTAAAACCTGTCCGGTTCGCTGTAAGGTCTTAATATTTAAAGCCCGTCCACTTCTATATTGTTTAATGTCACATTCAGGAGGGAAAGAACAAACAAGCTGTGATAAAAACAGAAGAAAAATCAGACAGATGGACAGCAAGCAAATTAACAGAAGGATGGACAGACAAAACATGCAAAGAAGCAGTAGCAGGGGACAATAATTAAATGTTTGTTTTATTTGGGTTTAACATCCCTTCAACTCATGTTTAAGTATATCGAGATGGTGTCTGCTCGTGAAAGTGTGCACTGAAGGCGCACACATATAAGTCTTTCTGAAAAGTCATGCTGCTGACACGTTGACATGATGCTTCAGTCAGGTCATATTATTCCGACACCAAGCAAACCAGTCCTCCTACCAAGACATGCTGAGTGCTTAGCAGGGAGCGAGAAAATTACCTAAGTTTAACATCTTAGGTTTGACACTGCTGGGATTCAAACCTACTGGAACACAAACGAATTCTCTTCCAATAAGGCCTTACTACATATAAAAGACCTTGCTTTTAAAACTTTTTATTTTTTGGGTTTTTAAGTTTACCCCATCTTTCTACATTATATCATTACAGGTAATGAAATTACATCGTTAGTTGGACTGGATGAAACCAAGTTGACAAGACTTCATTCCTTAGAACTAAGAGCCAACAAACTTGTGTCAACAGAAGGTTTAAAACTAGCAAATGTCAAGAATTTATTTTTGGTTAGTCAAAGATGTTAATTTTAATCTAACGAAACGAAACCTAACTTTTGTGTGTGTGATTCCACTTTCCCCAGTCTTATCCAAGATTGTTGTGCCTACCCTACAGTTTTTATAGACTTTTGATGACATACTTTCCCCAGTCTTATCCAAGATTGTTGTGCCTACCCTACAGTTTTTATAGACTTTTGGTGACATACTTTCGCCAGTCTTATCTAAAAATTGTTGTGCCAACCCTACAGTTTTTATAGGCTTTGGTGACATGCACTGTTTAAGTCAGAATTACTGCTGTATATGTCCTTTGTAAAAAACAAAATTTTCTTTTTGTTGCCTACCTACCTTAAATTTTGCATGTGGAAATGTGATATAATTGTGTTTGTGTTTGAATTCTTTTGTACCAGAAATGAAAAGATTTCTATGAATATGAAGAAAATATATGTCCTTTGTAAAAAACAAAATTTTCTTTTTGTTGCCTACCTACCTTAAATTTTGCATGTGGAAATATGATATATTTGTGTTTGAATTCTTTTGTACCAGAAATACAAAGATTTCTATGAATATGAAGAAAATATACTTTAGTATGTCATCTGTGTCAATAGTAGTGAGTTTAAGCAAAGAAAATTACTTACTAATGAATACATATACACCTGGGCATAATAGAGATGTGAGGGAGGGTTTCGAACACACATTGGATAAATCTTATTCTTTTGCAAAAGTTGATAGGTCTGTGAAGGTGTAATTTAATGTAATTGAACTCTTCAAATAATTATGCAGCTCATTAATAATACAATAAAGTCATTCAAGAGACAAATTCTGTTCACGACTGCCTACAAGGTAATATTATCCTAACTCCCAGTCAACCAGAAAAGTATGGCGGCTACCTCATGTATCACACAAGGAATGACAATACATGGCAGTTTTAATTTACAATGTTTCTGCTTGCCTTGTGTTTCTATGGAGATCTTCTGGTTGCTAATCAGGATTTCTTGTTGTAAGGCAGATCTTTTTCGTGCTAGGCATGTTTTCTTTTTCTTGGCAGTCTATCATCTTCTTGTTGCTAGATAAATCTTCTTGTTTTATGGAAGATCTTCTGGTTGCTAGGTAGACCTGTTTGTTGTTAGGCAAATATTCCTGTTTTTTGTTTTTGAAAATCTTGTTTCTGTGTATAAACATGCGTGCTCTACAGACACTATTGCCTGTCCAGCACACTATCTATAAGAATTTTACCAGATATAATTATTTTACACAATTTGTTGCTTACAAATTCTGTACGTGTGTTCTGACAGGCTGCTAACACCATTAAAAAGATTGAGGGAATGGATGCATTAACAAATCTTACCACCCTACATCTCCGTGACAACCAGCTGGATAATCTAGAGGGATTTACAGAACACACAGCTCTATTGCAATACATCAATCTCCGGTGAGACATTTACTTTTTCTTTGATCAAGATGAAATTTTATTCATATTTTAATAGTGAATATTTCTCACACGCAATGTAATGATTCCCGCAATATTTTTTGAAAAACTTGCTGAAATTGTATTCGGAATGCATTGGAGTTTAACTTGAAATGTATGAAAAGACTAGCTAAATTGAGTTCCGACTAACAATAGGAAGGGACATAATTCGTGTTTGTTTCCAAAACACACTTTTGTTTTGCTTTTCATCTCTTCTTTGTTTGCAAAGATTGCAACGTAAACAGGTGAGAAAGATAATCAAACACCAGTGACTAGTTCAGTAGTTGTTAACCTCGGGCCAGACAAGAAAAATGCAACACTTGGGTTGGAATATTTCGATCTCACCAGACACTGGTGTTTAAGATTGTCTTTATCCCACCCTAGGGTGAGATAAGCATGTGCTGCTATTATAGACAATGATATGACGTCATGAAAACAATGAATATGACTTCATTTCATCAATCAGTATGACCTCACAACAGCAGTTCAAAAAAGGGAATTCATTGGATTTTCTGGAAAATTATACAATCAACACTTTGTTTCACTGTGATGACCATGTGAAGGTGTGAGAAAAAGAATCAATCACCCCTCGTTGTGTAAGATTGAGATATCTCACCCTCGTACCGAAATTGTGTTGTCCTGAACTTGATAAACCTCGGTCCTCGGGTGAGATTGCTCTACCTCACACAACCAGGGGTGATAGATTCTATTAATCTTACCTCGAACAAATTTCTGGAATAGTGATTGGATAAGAAGCACCATGTTTTGACTGTGTATTTTCCATACACACCGTCAGTTATGCACATACCTTGGCCTGTTGTAGTTATAGCCCCTGTTGCCTGTCTACTGTAAACAATACACGGTTTCCAACAGAGTGATCTCCCTCTTTCTTAAATTTATTGAAGTTTCAATGAAAACTGATTTTATAATTGTTAATTTCAAAATAAAAAGGGTAGTCGGTAAGATATATTCGCCCTCGCCAGATATGAATTTACTGATTGTGTATATACCATATTATTTCACTATCACACCATATAACATATGGACATGTATATTGTCTCTCGTTTCAGGATGGAAGGTATACTGGTATAGAATTGATACCAGGAGAGCCCTACCATGGGTGTAGTCCACTTCAGAACAGTTACATGGGGTCATCCCCAGACACGAGACCTATAGTCATGTTGAAGAGAGGGTAAATATTACATATAACAAACAGTCTGACTTATTGTCGTTATAAAGCCATACCAAGTTTTTTCTATGTTTAGCGTCCACAGGCAGGTAGGTTTTCATGTTCAATATATGAAAAACATACAAAATCTATCAACACCTCTTTTCCGGAAAAAATGTCGAAACAGTTTCCATTTAACTAGAATATTTCAGTTAGTGTTTGAGATGTGTCATTAACAAAGCATAGTGTTTTTGTTTTAGATTGTTCTTTAAATGTTCCTAAATTGCAATTTCCTGTCAAAGTATTTGTGTTTGTGTTTTTTTTTTTATAGGTTTGTGTTTTTTACCCGATTGCTAGGTAGGTTTTTAAAAACAAGGTGGACGCTAAACCAAGAAAAAACTTGGGATGGCCTATTGTCCTGCTTCCACATGGTTAGGTCATCTTATATTGATTGGGTCTCCTTGTGACCATGCACACTGTTGGTAACTTTATTTTGCTTCCTCACTTAAATATCACACTGCTTACACATTGACACGATACTTCACTTGGTTACATTATCCAGACACCAAATCAACCAGTCCTTCTCCTAAACTAGATATGCTGAGTGCTTAGTAGGGAGAGAGAGGATTTGCTTATTTTAATATCTTAGGTTTTCATAGTTGCCAGCTCTCCCTATTTAGGAGGGAGTCTCCCTATTGTTCACACACAATTTTCACTTTTGACATCAGTATAATTCCTAAACCTTGCTTATTAACTTGCTTCAACTTGGTGTATTGCACAGAACTGCTTAAATAAGGCAGTTTGCACTACTTTTTTTGTCATAAAGGGCATTGTATATAGGTATTAAAGACATTTTCAGATTTTGCTATGTATTTTCTCCCCCATGAAAATTTCAAAAAGTTGGCAAGTATGGGTTTTACACAGCTGGTATGGAAGAAACCCCTTCTTTTCATTAGGTGAACAGTATATTATAAACAGAATGACACAAGTGTATTTTATATCACATTAATTAAGGTGTACAATGTTACGATTCTGAACAATAAAGGATACAAGATCTTGTGAGTACAATATGAGGACAGATACACCTCAAGTGCATTCTGTTTCTATAACATGTGTCCCGTCCATCTATGCAACCTACCTTATATGCTTTAGGTAAAGGGGAGATTACTCATTTGAGAATCTTATTAGTGCAATGTAATGAGACGGATACACCTCAAGTGCAATTCCTTTTTTATTGCATGTTCCTTCCATATGTGCGACCTACCTTTATGCTTCAGGTAAAGGGGAGATAACTCATTTCGAAACAACATTTCAAAATCGGGTAGATAAATCCCACTGATATAAGTTATGGCGTTTAATTCTAACGAATCATCAAAATTTCAACATTTGTTTTGTGGAATACTTAAATGTCCGAATTTAATTCCAACTCTGTTGCTTCAATCAAAATGAAAGTTGTCGAAAAAAAAACTTTGAGAAAGTCAAACCTACCACCCAAGAGACCCAAAAACAGTGGTACAGTATATTTATATGGAGGTGGTCTTTATATTCAGGTAAAAATAAGTGTAATTAGACCTCAAGGGACCTGATTTTAGTGGTCTTTGTGTACAGATGGTCTCTTTATAGAGGTGGTCTCTAGAACAGGATGCACTGTACTTGGTTCCAAGGCTATCCCTCATCTACTTTAGAGCCCCAAAAAGCCCCTCCTCCCTCTTTCAAAACACTTAACATCTGAAATAGAATTAAAAAAATAACTCCGTGTCTCATTTAAATAAGAGCAAAGTGAAAGCCCGAAAACCAAGTTATTGATTTTGTATGGCCTGAGGTTGGTCGGATTATCAATGATGCCCATTTTATCTGCCATTTACTAAGAATCTGTTCAATGCTAGTCAAAGGATGTTGTCCAGTGCTGGATTATATGTTTTCATTGTAATGTTTCATATCTATAACAGGGATTGTTCCTTTGTGTCCAAAGCTCGTAATGCGGAACAAGCCAACGCCTTAGCTGTGATAATAACAGATAACGATGAAAGAAATGATGACAGCGCTATTGACATGGTACAAGATGATACAGATCGAGATATTTCTATACCTACCCTGTTCCTGTTAGGAAAAGATGGGTAAGATAAAGATGGATCAGGTGCCAGTCCAGGATTTGGGCAGGGGGTGGGGGAGG